>LDKF01000318.1:40922-66820 GCA_001026735.1 Rotylenchulus reniformis | reverse complement strand
AGAAGAAGACACGATTCAAATAAAAAATCAAAAAATTTTCGGGATCCCGGCCGGGATTGGAATCTTGAATTTCGGGATTCGGGATCCCGCGTTCGGGACCGGGATTGGCAATTTCGGGATCAAAAATCCCGATCCCGAAACTTCGGGATCCCGGCCGAGATCCCGATCCCGATCAACCCTAATCTGAAATTGCGAGAGACATCTTTGTTTCCACCACTTTTTTTTATTGATTTTCATTTTCACGATGACTAATCTCTACCCTATATTCAGCGAAAATGAAAAAAATTTCACATTGAAAATAAAGTTTTGTTAATTTTTATTTATTTATTTGGTCAATTTAAAGTGATAAAAAATAAATTTCACCCACCGGGATTCGAACCTGGTCCAAAAAGGCATCGCAGTCTAGAGCACTACCTCCTGCGCCACAGATCTCGTGTGGTGGTTGACATTGACATTCATTCGCCAATTTTCCTTGGCCAAACTCGAGCTCTACTGGCCACACCACGGCGATTTAGCAGCTAAAATTAAAATTTAACATAACATAGGGGGGTGACCTATAACTTATCGGCGGGACTTAAGCGAAACGCCACGGTAGGTTGAAAGCATTCCCTTGTAAGTATAATTTAGCTAATTCAATCATTCCAATTAAAAAAGATATTTAAAATTTCTGAACTCATATAAAATTTTTAGAAACACATTGATGTTCAAATAACAAATCAATATTTACTGTATCTATATGGTTTTCAGGTTTGTAAAAATAAATTTATATCAAATTACATTATATTGTTCCAAATAACATTAAATGGAAGCCTTTTAAATCTGCAAATATATCCACTTACATATTAACCCATACAATAATTTCTTTGTTTATTTTAATATATTATAAATTTATCCATTTTCTGCCTTGAGAATGTTTTCTTCGCGTTGTTCCATCGGTATTATTTTTATTACCTATATTGTATATGTGATTTCTCTATTTATTGGTACGATGCTTTTCGAATCAAAATGATTAAAAATAGTTTTGAAAATTACATTTTTATCAAGGTCTTCTTACATATTTCACACACACCCTTTTTAAAATAAATTTATTTGTAATATTTTATTTTTTCACATCCACTTACAGTGATGTTGATGTTGCTGTTGTTCTTCCATGGAGTTTTGGGGATTGACGATTCGAGCAGCGGCAGTACTGACAATGAGGTTTACGTTGGCCGCGCTTTTAGCAATACTATGGAGGAATTTGTGAAGTTGTTCCATGGATATAAGAGAACCGAAGAAGACTTTATTGAAGAGTTGCAAAAGTTTGTGGACACTCTGGCGAAAGGTCAAGAGTATTCATTTGTGGAATTTTACAAAAAATTTGAGAAATTTCCTCAATTTGACGGGAAAATTGATGTGGAGAAGGTCGAACAAATTCTGGAAAGATACACCAATTGGAGGACAATGAAGGGGGTTTTGGTGGAGAATGGAAACGAAAATGGGCCAAATGTGATAGGGAATATAGAGCATTGGGCAGTAAATTGGGAAGAATTGACCAAATTCGATGACAAATGGGGAGAGGAGAAAATGGCCAAATTGGACGAAAACACCGGCAAAGAGGTGGAATATGTGTTGGATTTGATGGGGAAGGTGGCCAACCAGTTTGAGGCAATATTTGCATTTGACACATTAAGAGATTTGTTCATTTCTGAAGCCAACAAACTCAGACGACCGGGCATGGTAGGATTAAAATAGTGGCCATTATTAACAAAGAAAGTCAAATAAAGGCCAAAGAGGAGATCAAAATCCATTTTTAATTTTATCCATAAACTTATTTGATTTAACACTTTTATCTAATAAGGTTTAATAATTCCCGCACTGGATGGATATCTTTCAACTTCCTAGCGCCTTAATCCTATTATGCAGATTGAATCAACTATCAATTTAAATGAGAAGTGAAATAATAATTTACGTACCCAATTAAAATTGATTTCTAATTATTTTTGCATTTTTAACTTAATTTATTAAGCATTTGTGAATTAATTAGATTAATATTTTTTTATAAAATTTTAACAGATCACTATAATGATAGAAGTGTTACAAAGTGAACATAAGGCCTTGAGAAAAATATTCGTGAAAAATGCAATAGAATTGAGGGATTTCATCGAGGAAAAAACAGCAAAAGAATGTAAAAAGGTGGAGGATCAGCAGCAGGAAAAGAAAGCTGATCATGATCAGAATTATTGTTGCCTGATCGTGGGCCAAATTGGCCCCATGTTCTCCCAATGGTGCTACATGTACAATGGCGCTTATCCATATCCAATGGTGCTACATGTACAATGGCGCTCATCTTGAGACTGATGAGTCGGGCGGGTTTTTCTGATGAGTAAGGTTGAGTTAGGATATAACCTTTTTTGCGCATAGTTTATGGCTAAATATGCATAAAACATGTACCAATAGTTTTTTAGGTAAAAGGACACTTCGCTACCCGGTAGCGAAGTGTCCGTACTATTTCGCTACCGCATCCTGGTGGTAGCGAAATGTCCCAATAGTGGTAGCGAAATGTCTTTTCGGTTTTTCCATTTTTACACACATTTTACCCCACAGGAGACATAGATACCGTATTCTCTCTAATAGAAGGGGCCCCTTCTATTGTTTCAACCTCCTCCAAGGGGGCCTCTTCTATTAGAGAGGCCGCTTCAATTAGAGAGGCCTCTTCTATTCTTCAACACATTACATAGAGTTCATCCAAATTTATTTAATTGTATCTTTTTAGGCACGGAAAATTTATTTAATTGTATCTTTTTAGGCACAGAATTTTTTTTGCTTACCTTATAGCCTTTCTTATTTTTCGAACATCCTTTTTAATGTTCCAAAAAACATGATGAAATTGTTAATGTGTTGATTTATCGAATCATAAGAAAATAATGTGGTTCACCTATCCTAAAATTCAGGGGTTAATTCAGGCATGCACACGGCTACGATTTTTCATAGCCATAGCCGACTGTAGCCGTGGGGTTTATAGCCGTTAGGTAGCCGCGGCTCATAGCCGTGTGCTTGCCTGGGTTAATTATCGCATTTCTAATTCTGAGAGAGATTATTAATACTCTTTTATGGAAAAGAATTAAAAATTATTTATTGAAGTTTTGAAAGTTTTGAACCGCCTATTGAATTTTTAAAGCAGTTTTCTGCAGCTTCACTTTTCATAAATAATTTTTAACCATCAAAAAACATCAGAAATCCAATTTTTAAAAACCTCCATTCTAACTGCTTTTTTGATCAATTAAATCGGGTATACACTACCTAACTTTTAAACTAACTAAGAACTCAAGAGGGGCCTCTTCAATTAGAGGGGCCCCTTCAATTGGAGAGGCCCCTTCTATTTTTCAACACCCTCACGGGGGCCCCTTCTATTAGAGAGGCCCCTTCAATTAGAGAGGCCCTTCTATTAGAGAGAATACGGTAGTTTGTTTTCTTTGTTTTCACGATACCCGGTTATCCTTCCTCTTATTTTTTTACAACTAGGACACTTCGCAGTCATTAATAATAAAAAATAGGAATGAACGGACACTTCGCTACCAGGTATTGATGGTAGCGAAGGTGCTGGGACGTTAAAAAAAACCGCCACATGCTGTAGTCTGGCCTAAAACTTTTTTGTTCGACTTTTTAAACAAAAAGTATAAAAGGCAAAATTGTTCAGAATTTTATGCTGATTCGAATGATTTAAAAAATTTCCCGAAATTCTAACAAAAAGTTCGAAATAACCACTAAAAACTGTATTTTTTCAGTATTTCGGGAAAATTTCGAACTTTTTATTAGAATTTCGGAAAATTTTTATATCATTCGAATCAGCATAAAATTCTGTACAACTTTGCCTTTATACTTTTTGTCTAACAAGTCTAACAAAAAGTTTTAGGCCAGACTACAGCATGTGGCGGTCTTTTTAACGCCCAGATGTGGCGGTTTTTTAACGTCCCAGCACCACACTTCGCTATCAGGTAGCGAAGTACCCTATCCTCAGTTTTTTAGTACATTAGAGATTTTTTGTCAACTATTTTTTAAATCTAATTTGAGATTTTAGCAGCTAATAGTTTTTTAAGTTTTCTAACACCTATTTCGGGTTTTTGCAATTATTTTGCATCTATATTAGCATTTTCAGAAAATTTGATCGAAAATCCGAAAAGGCTCATTCGAGGTCGAAATGGATGTATGGATGGCGTTCGTTCGATATGTGAAACTTTACAGTATACCTATATTATATTCGGGAAATTTTTCTGTATTTCACTGTTCATTCTTTTTGGGATCGATAGTTTATATATTTTTATTAAGACATCGCTCAACTTTATGCTACAAATTAAAATGTCAAATGGATATTCAAAATCACAGAATGGCAGTTCCGAAAATAATAATTTAAAAATTCCTAACCACTCATTATGTTTCTTATTCATTGCCTTTCCATTGCATTCCTTTCTTTTTCATAAAATTTATTTCATCAGCTATCCGACTTTTGCGGACCCGACTTTTGCGGACCCAATAACGATTTAAAAAAATTAAAAAATGAAATTTTTATGCCTTGCCCAAGGGCCAACGGGTATTATGAAGCATTTTTCAAATTAAAACATCATCCCAATTCCCAATTTTTCTTTTTTTTGTATTGTAGCCTAATATTTTAAGAATTTTTAAGCCCCTCCCCTGTTGAATTGACGCGGAAAAAAACCAAATTTGGATCTAGGCCTACTCCTTTTATACACTGTCCCTGAATGCAAAAATTGATCTTTTTGTTTGTCCATGATCCGTGATAGCGCTTCATAATGCCCGTTAGCCCTTGGGCAAGGCATAGAAAATTTTCAATTTTTTATGTTTTTAATCGTTATTGAGTCCGCAAATGTGGGGTCCGCAAAAGTCGGGTCCGCAAATGTGGGGTCCGCAAAGGTCGCGCCATGATTTCGTCGGCTTATGAAGCCTAAAAAACATAAAGCAGCTAAACAAGGTCCAGTCATCATAAAAATAAGGGATAAATCGCCAATCAAATTATTGGCCAAAATAAAGGACATTCTAAAATAAGAGGCATCCCTAAAATGTGCTTTTTAATGATATTGAAATAATAAGGGGGCGCCCCCCCCCACTCTTATTTAGAAAAAATTGGTATATTTGGTTTAGAAAATCATCTATTCAATTGTTTATAGATGTTAATTTCTGGGTTATTATAGATGAAATAGTTCAGAAGCAATAAAAATAATCATTGTAACGTTGTTGAGTTTATACAGTTTGATAATTTTAATTTAAAGAACACAAAGTATTCAGGCCTTATATTGTTGCTTAATTTAAATTATTTCCGTGAATCCCTGTGAATATGTAGCTTTTGTTTTCTTTTCACTTTTAACAATGTTATTTATCCTGCAAGTATACCAAATTCTTGATCCATACAATATCGGATAATGTGTCATCATTTTTACAGTATCAAATATATGTTCCATTTCTAACTAATTTTGCAGGTTTTTTTCAGTGACTTCTTCACACCACTGGGCTTCCCCAAACGATTGATTTCTGCTCGATGCCACACTCGTTGCTGCCCTTGGCAATTTGGAAGAAGCCCTTCTGGCCCCAACCGGCGCCCCAAGAGTTGGCCACCAGCCAGTAGTCCTGGCTTGATCCGTCCGTGCAGCTACGGGTGCCCCATCCGACAAGCTTCACCGCATGGGAGCCTTGGATTTTTTGTTCCACGTGCTATAAAAATCATATCAAATTCTGTTTGANAGCATTTGTGAATTAATTAGATTAATATTTTTTTTTATAAAATTTTAACAGATCACTATAATGATAGAAGTGTTACAAAGTGAACATAAGTCCTTGAGAAAAATATTCGTGAAAAATGCAATAGAATTGAGGGATTTCATCGAGGAAAAAACAGCAAAAGAATGTAAAAAGGTGGAGGATCAGCAGCAGGAAAAGAAAGCTGATCATGATCAGAATTATTGTTGCCTGATCGTGGGCCAAATTGGCCCCATGTTCTCCCAATGGTGCTACATGTACAATGGCGCTTATCCATATCCAATGGTGCTACATGTACAATGGCGCTCATCTTGAGACTGATGAGTCGGGCGGGTTTTTCTGATGAGTAAGGTTGAGTTAGGATATAACCTTTTTTGCGCATAGTTTATGGCTAAATATGCATAAAACATGTACCAATAGTTTTTTAGGTAAAAGGACACTTCGCTACCCGGTAGCGAAGTGTCCGTACTATTTTGCTACCGCATCCTGGTGGTAGCGAAATGTCCCAATAGTGGTAGCGAAATGTCTTTTCGGTTTTTTCCATTTTTAAGCCCCCACAGGAGACATAGATAGTTTGTTTTCTTTGTTTTCACGATACCCTGCTATCCTTCCTCTTATTTTTTTACAACTAGGACACTTCGAAGTCATTAATAATAAAAAATAGGAATGAACGGACACTTCGCTACCAGGTATTGATGGTAGCGAAGGTGCTGGGACGTTAAAAAAACCGCCACATGCTGTAGTCTGGCCTAAAACTTTTTTGTTAGACTTTTTAAACAAAAAGTATAAAAGGCAAAATTGTTCAGAATTTTATGCTGATTCGAATGATTTAAAAAATTTCCCGAAATTCTAACAAAAAGTTCGAAATAACCACTAAAAACTGTATTTTTTCAGTATTTCGGGAAAATTTCGAACTTTTTGTTAGAATTTCGGAAAATTTTTATATCATTTGAATCAGCATAAAATTCTGTACAACTTTGCCTTTATACTTTTTGTCTAACAAGTCTAACAAAAAGTTTTAGGCCAGACTACAGCATGTGGCGGTCTTTTTAACGCCAGATGTGGCGGTTTTTTTAACGTCCCAGTACCACACTTCGCTACCGGGTAGCGAAGTACCCTACCTATCCTCAGTTTTTTAGTACATTAGAGATTTTTTGTCAACTATTTTTTAAATCTATTTTGAGATTTTAGCAGCTAATAGTTTTTTAAGTTTTCTAACACCTATTTCGGGTTTTTGCAATTATTTTGCATCTATATTAGCATTTTCAGAAAATTTGATCGGAAAATCCGAAAAGGCTCATTCGAGGTCGAAATGGATGTATGGATGGCGTTCGTTCGATATGTGAAACTTTACAGTATACCTATATTTTATTCGGCAAATTTTTCTGTATTTCATTGTTCATTCTTTTTGGGATCGATAGTTTATATATTTTTATTAAGACATCGCTCAACTTTATAATGCTACAAATTAAAATGTCAAATGGATATTCAAAATCACAGAATGGTAGTTCCGAAAATAATAATTTAAAAATTCCTAACCACTCATTATGTTTCTTATTCCTTGCCTTTCCATTGCATTCCTTTCTGTTTCATAAAAGTTATTTCATCGGCTATCCGACTTTTTCGGACCCGACATTTGCGGACTCGACTTTTGCCTTTTGCGGAGCTTTTGCGGACCCGACTTTTGCGGACCCGACTTTTGCGGACCCAATAACGATTTAAAAAAAATTAAAAAATGAAATTTTTTATGCCTTGCCCAAGGGCCAGCGGGTATTATGAAGCGTTTTTCAAATTAAAACATCATCCCAATTCCCAATTTTTCTTTTTTTGTATTGTAGCCTAATATTTTAAGAATTTTTAAGCCCCTCCCCTATTGAATTGACGCGGAAAAAACCAAATTTGGATCTAGGCCTACTCCTTTTATACACTGTCCCTGAATGCAAAAATTGATCTTTTTGTTTTGTCCATGATCCGTGAGCGCTTCATAATGCCCGTTAGCCCTTGGGCAAGGCATAGAAAATTTTCAATTTTTTATGTTTTTAATCGTTATTGAGTCCGCAAATGTCGGGTCCGCAAAAGTCGCGCCATGATTTCGTCGGCTTTTTTAACAAGCCTAAAAAACATAAAGCAGCTAAACAAGGTCCAATCATCATAAAAATAAGGGATAAATCGCCAATCAAATTATTGGCCAAAATAAAGGACATTCTAAAATAAGAGGCATCCCTAAAATGTGCTTTTTAATGATATTGAAATAATAAGGGGGCGCCCCCCCCCCACTCTTATTTAGAAAAAATTGGTATATGGTTTAGAAAATCATCTATTCAATTGTTTATAGATGTTAATTTCTGGGTTATTATAGATGAAATAGTTCAGAAGCAATAAAAATAATCATTGTAACGTTGTTGAGTTTATACAGTTGATAATTTTAATTTAAAGAACACAAAGTATTCAGGCCTTATATTGTTGCTTAATTTAAATTATTTCCGTGAATCCCTGTGAATATGTAGCTTTTGTTTTCTTTTCACTTTTAACAATGTTATTTATCCTGCAAGTATACCAAATTCTTGATCCATACAATATCGGATAATGTGTCATCATTTTTACAGTATCAAATATATGTTCCATTTCTAACTAATTTTGCAGGTTTTCTTCAGTGACTTCTTCACACCACTGGGCTTCCCCAAACGATTGATTTCTGCTCGATGCCACACTCATTGCTGCCCTTGGCAATTTGGAAGAAGCCCTTCTGGCCCCAACCGGCGCCCCAAGAGTTGGCCACCAGCCAGTAGTCCTGGCTCGTTCCGTCCGTGCAGCTACGGGTGCCCCATCCGACAAGCTTCACCGCATGGGAGCCTTGGATTTTTTGTTCCACGTGCTATAAAAATCATATCAAATTCTGTTTGATTTCGCTGCTGGTTCGTTTCGTACCTTGTACACTCCGTCGCCGTAATGGTAGATACCTTCATAGATGTCCATTGAAGCCACTACAGGTCCATTGTTGCGGATCTCGTTCTCTACCTCCGCAATGTGCCCAGGACCACCAAGAATGCCGACGGATGAGACTGAACACATTCAGCATTAATAATTCCTATTTTTACAAAAATAATTTTTATAATAACCGAATTTTCGGTCGGTGCTGTAGCCAGGATTCCAGCCGGAATTGGAGCATTGACTAGCGCAAGCTGGTGCAGTGTTGAGTACCATGGCGTCAGGGTCGAATGGGTAGGGCTTGCATCCCGAATGGGCCGGGTAGTCGGTTCCGGATGTTATTCCTGTGGAGTTAATCCACCTCCACGCGTTGTAGGTACCGCCACCGTTGCAACCATTCCCGGGGGCACAACTCATGATATCGGCGGCGGAGAATCGGAATTTGGGATCATTGGCATCCGTTTTGATTCCTTTCTTGGAACGCTCAATGCAGTAACGATCGGTGAAGGCCGATGCCGAGGACACGGCCCAGCATGAGCCACAAACCGCTTGGTTCTGGATTTGGTTGACGAATGCCGCGCAATCTGGCCATTTGGTGCGCACGTCAAACGCCGTGTTGTCGGTGCAGGTTGCTTGGCGTTTGCGGCGTCGCTGCTCATTGATTTCCGCGGACTTTGCCAAGGCTGCCTCATCATCTTCTTCCGACTCCTCTGGTGCCACTCGATCCTTTTTGTCACCTCCGTTCCCTCCGGCCATCATTTTCCGCTGTTCCTCCGTCATTTGCGCAAATTTCTTGTTCAGCTTCGCCTTCCATTCTCCGTTGTTCTTCCCGTTCAGCTTGATCACAAACTTCTTGGCCGCCTTTTTCTTCTCATCTTCGCTTGCTGGAGCAGCCAAACAGTAAGCCACTAGGGCCAGAAGAGTGCACAAGATCACAGCTCTCATTTGGATTGTATCTCAGGTGAAGTTTTAATGGTGTGAATTCAATTGATGCTCACTGATGATCCGCATCCCCTTTTATAGTTAACTTTCTTTTACACCTTGGGTGTTCCCGGACCGTAGATCCCGGCTAGTTTTGCAAGCTATGTAAACTTGAATATTCCAGACGTCGACCGAACAATTCGATTTTTTAAATTTTTTTCAACTAATTATTCGTAGTCAACCCATTGCTTTTTTACGAGTTTGTAGATGGCTTCAAAATGCTTTCAAATATTTGCACAATTGTTTGATGCTGTGTGTGGCCTTTTATTCTCATCATATTCCATAAAATAATTCAATAATTTAATAATTTTCAGATCACTTCACGCCTATTAAATTAAAGTAAAAGAAATTTAACACAATGAAAAATATTATTATTTTTGGCCAAGTTGATATCAGAGGTCAAACCACTTCCTTTTATTTCAATTTTCCCTCTTAGGAATTATTCAGGTCTTAATGTAATAAAAGATATACAATATCAGCAATATTTTTTCTAACTTACATGGAAAAATCATACTCGGACTTTTAGCCTATGCGTTTTGCGGACCGGAATTTTACAGACCGATTCTGGAGCGCTTGGCGCAGAAGGCATCGACTCACATTTTTTTTGAGAAATTGCCTGCCCGCAATCAGTCCACAAAAATATAGTAGTTCAAAAAGGGATGATTCTTAAACTCCAGTTAGTATAGGATCCTGTTCGGGCAATGCATCCAAATCAGGGTCAATATTTTCACTATTATCATAGTCATAATTCCATCGGTTAGCCGACACTTGCGGACTCGCTCTTGAGGATCCGATACTTGAGGACCCGATATTTGGGGACCTAACAATTGAGGTCCCCAAAATGTCCCAAAACTTTAAATTTAAATTAAATGTATTTTATAGGTTTTATTTGCTCGAACATAGGGTGTCACATGCCGAGATTGTTTTTTAGAACTTATTTTTTCGTGAAAATGTCGGTTTCTGGGAGAGAGTCGAGTTCGGAGATCCTCAACTGTCGGGAGGTCATCATTCATCAAGTTTCGGGCTCGAATCCTCAAATATCGTCGTTAGCTCAGATTTGCGAAGTTTAACCCTAATGATATTTTTTTAACTAAAATTTTTAATACCATAACCACAATTAATAATTATTGCCCTTTATTTTGGTAAATTCCTAAAAAAATTATGTTATAAGTTTTCCAGAAAAAAAGATATTTCTTTGGCCAAAATATTGAAAATTCCAATTTTACATAGAAATTTATAAATAGGTATTTTTGCAGCATATTTTTACGGGGTGAATTTTTAAGGTTTCTGCATTTTTTCGTTAAATTTTTAAATTTTATGCTAACAGTTAGTCTAGGTTGGTCCCACTCTTGGTTTTTTGGTCAAAAAACCGGCACTAATTGCAAAGTGACACTTTTTGGGACTCTAACTTTTTTTGAGTCCCGGGACATTTATTGAGTCTCGGAAGTAAAAATCATTATTTTTTATTGTTCCACATTGTAATTTCCACGCAACAAATTAACAAATGCTTCGAATAAATTTTCCCCTCTTGCCCTTGCATTCTGCCTGTCCACCTAAAAATGTTTTGTATAGTGCCCGTACTAGACACGGGCAGATTTATGTGGTGCCCGTACTGGTTACGGGCAGATTTATTTGATGCCCGTACTGGATACGGGCAGATTTTATATGAAGTAATAATTTCTTTGCGTGAATAGCGAACCATAATAATTGAAATCTAAAAAAATTTCAAATAACTATATTGTATCTGAAATAATAAGTAAATTAAAAATGATTTTGAGTCCCGGGACTCAAAAAAAATTAGAGTCCCAAAAAGTGTCACTTTGCAATTCGTGCCAAAAAATCTGTTTCCGATTCCTGTTTTTGCAAATAGTTACGGTCCCGTTAAAACCCTAGGCGTACATATCATTAAATAATGTAGATTATCTAATCATTCTTTCCAATACATATATATAACAATAAGAAAGAAAACAAATGATTCCAATTTTTGAAGAATATGTAGTGTAGTATAGATATAGAATGGTGCTGCCACCTGCCAGCATCCAACGATCCAACGAAAAGGGATTTCGAGTGAATGCTAGGTCGATAGTATAAAAACTGCAAAGGATGTTCAATTCCTTTATGAAAATCTTTTTAGGCCACTTTTTTCAATTCGTTTTAGGCCAAACTTGGCCAAAACTTCCAGCAATAAAATTTGTGCAGAACTTTGTGCTCTTTTTTTGATCTTTTTATTTTTTCGAATTCCCCTGAAAAATCCGTATTTTTGAAATTTTAGAAAAAATTTAGAATTTTTTCAGTGGAATTAAAAAGAACCAAAGATAACACAAAGTTCTTGACAATTTTGTCGCCGGAATTTCTGTCCAATCTTGGCCTTAAAAGGCTTATAAAATCTAGCATGATTCGAATTGGGCATTATTACAGTATACTTCATTTAAGAAAAGTCTAAAAGCTATTTTGAAAGTGCCTCGAAACTTAAGCAACTTCTCCAAAAAGTATCAAACAACAATAAAATGATATCCTTTCACACCTTTTAACGATGATTATGAACTAATAAGGCAATTTTTAAAGTGGGTGGCATATCGAAAATCGAACTAACATTTACAATTTGACTGACACCTTTAACAATGGGTATTTATCTGTAACAAATAGTATCATACAATAATCGGATTAGACAACATCATTTTCATTCTTAACATTTTTTTCAGATTTTCCTATTAACTTTTACACATTCGGTATTCCCCAAGTGATTTGCTTCTGCTCGATGCCACACTCGTTGCTGCCCTTTGCGATTTGGAAGAAACCATTCTCGCCCCAGCCATCACCCCAAGAGTTGGCCACCAGCCAGTAGTCCTGGCTTGATCCGTCGGTGCAGCTACGGGTTCCCCACCCGATGATCTTGACCGCGTGGGAGCCTTCGATGGTTGTTTCGACGTGCTAATAATATAATTTTAAATGCATATAATTGATCCATTTTCATTTATTTTTACTTTGTATACTCCGCTACTGTAATAATAGAATCCCTCATAGATGTCCATTGAGGCCACAACTGGTCCATTGGCTCGGATCTCATTCTCATAATCCGTTATGTGCCCTGGACCACCAAGAATGCCGACGGATTTGACTGAATTCGGCACAAATTTTCAATTCCAATCAATTCAAATTTATTATTACCAAATCTTTTGACGCTGTACGGAGTAGTCCACGCAGAATTAGAGCATTGTTGAGCACAGGCCGGTGCCGTGTACATTTGCCAGTTGTTGGGGTCGAATGGGTATGGCTTGCACCCGGATTGGGCCGGGTAGTCGGTTCCGGAGACAACTCCCGTGTAGTTCGTCCACATCCATGCGTTGTAGGTACTGCCGCCGTTGCAACCGCCACCAGGTGCACAACTCATAATATCGGCAGCAGAAGCCCGGTTCTGGGGATCATTGGCATCGGTGCTAATGCCCTGCTTGGAACGTGCGATGCAGTAACGATCAGTGAAGGCCGACGCCGTGGACACGGCCCAGCATGAGCCACAGGTGGCCTGGTTCTGGATTTGGTTGACGAGCGCAGCGCAACCGGGCCATTGGTTGCGGACGTCAAATGCCGCGTTGTCGGTGCAGGTTGCTTGGCGTTTGCGGCGTCGCTGCTCGTTGATTTCCGCGGACTTGGCCAAGACTGCTTCATCATCTTCATCCGATTCCGGTGCTGGTGCCATGTGATCCTTTTTGTCGCCTCCGTTCCCTCCGGCCATCTGTTTCCTTTGTTCCTCCGTCATGTGCGCAAATCCATGGTGGTACTTGGCCTTCCATTCCCCTTTGTTCTTCCCGTTCAGCTTGATCACAAACTTCTTGGCCGCCTTTTCCTTCTCATCTTCGCTTGCTGGAGCAGCTAGGCAGCAAGCCACCAGGGCCAGGGTATAGATGATGATCACAGCTCTCATTTGGATTGTTCTTGAGGTGTTTTGGTTTTGAATGCAATTGATGATTAGTGATGATCCCATCACCTTTTATAGACCAATTTTTCAGACATCTTGGGTGTTCTCGGATTGTGGAAACCACTGTTTATACAACAATTCCAAACGAAGTTCACGATTATTAGACCTTTTAAAATTTCCTCGTCAACATGCTTATTCGATGAATTTGCCAGGAAATAAAAATTCTTATTAGGTATTTGCACAATTGTTTTAAAGTCCATCCGTGTGCGGTCGAAAAGTTCAATGAATTAAAGTTCATTCATGTGTTAAATAAAATTTCGATCAGCAGATTTATTTCGAAATTTATTTATGTGTAATTAATTTTTGTTTAAATTGAATTTTATTTGACCATCAAGCGAGCATAATTCATTAATTGTGCAAAGAATTGATTTAGTTCGAAAATTTCAAGAATTTGGATAAACAACATAAAATTTAAAGTTAAAAATAAAATATAGATATCTAATTTGAATCTCACCGATTAATAACAATGATAAGTTCTATTTATATGTTAAATTCTTAAAATTTCCACTTATTTATTTAAGTGTATCGTCTAATTCAATATTACTTAATCCAAGTAAATTTTAAATTTTAATGTTATTTTACCTCAAACTTCTTTACAACAATTTTTCCCGATTAAATCAACAAGTTTTGCTTTTATACGTTGTCATGACAACATATAATCGGTTAACGTTCCTCGCCCGTCACCAGTCATTATTAGTCTGACGCAACGGAAGGAACATTGGCATTTAAGGAATAACGAAAATATGTATTTATTTTCATCTTTTTATTAATTCTATTTAATAGGTTTATTTATTATTAATATCATCAAAAAATAGAAATAGGTTTTATATTTATTTTGATTTCGATTATTTTTAAATGAAATTTTTCTTATAAGTGATATAAATTTTATTCCGTAATTTTACTGACTACCTATTTTTTACTTAACACTTCATCTGATTGAGTTGTGAAAATTGATTATTGCCTATTTATATCTATAAATATTTTATTCCATTTGCTAAACTATTTTTTAATCCGATAAAAACACTCGCAGCAATATTTTATGCAAAATAAAAACTTTCAAGAGCTCTCTTTTCTGTTTTCCAAGCGAATTCCCTCGAAAGCAATCAACCAAAATGTTGAATTCATTTTGCCCATTTTCTTCCATAAAAATAATATTCCTATTCTTCCAGATCTTCAAAGGACATGGACAATTTAAGCGCTTATGTAAGCATAAACATTTGTTCGATTTTTTACCAGAATTTTAAGGAACACTTGCGACCCGGCCCACCTAAAGCATCGCCCGCCCACCAGCCAATTTATTGTTACATTTGCGGAAGACAATTTGGCTCCAAAAGCATCGGTAATATTCTCAAAAAATAAATAAAAAAATCCTTTCTGAAAAAATATTTTAATAAGTGACTAAAATAAGTTATTAAAAAATAATTTTGTCATTTACTATAATCCATAAATTATTGTATTAAAAGAAAAATATGTTATGGTGATGTGTCCTTTAATTTATGAATAGGTATGCTTAAAATTTTTAACAGCAATTTATACTTGTGGTCAAAACATAAAAAAGGTTCCATTTTTTAAACTATAAGTTGAGACGAAATTCTGTCCCATATTAATTTTTTTTCTGTTCTCTATTTTTGCATGCTATTTTCTTTCACTTCAAAATATAGTATGAAAAATTGGAATATTCTTTATGGACACGAGTATATATTAGAATTAAATATTTATTTATTTCTTTCTTCTACATATTATTAAATATAATATTTAAAAATAAAAAGATGATATTTATTTAATCTTTTAGGTATTCACCAGCCGCAATGTCTCAAGAAATGGCAAATTCAAAATGAACAATTGCCTAAGGAATTACGACGAAGTGCTCCCGAACCACCGAAAATCATTCGTAAAGGTAAATCAATTTAAAAAATCTTTTTTTTGCTAACTTTAATAAAAATATAAATTATTCTTAAGAATGTTAGTCCTACGACTAATCAAATTAATTTCATATTAGCTGACAACTCCATCGACGTGGATGCCACCAATTTGGCGGCCTACGAGGCGTCCCTGGCTCAGCTGGTGCCCTGCGGGAACTGCGGGCGCAAAATTGCGCCAGAACGCCTGCAGGCGCACCAGCGCGCCTGCACCAAAGAGCACCCGGTGGCGCGGGTGGAAGTGCACCCGGGCAGACACCACCACCAGCCCCAGCTGGCAACAACCATGGCGCTGAAGGGCAAGAGGAACAAGGACAAGGAGCAGCAGTGATCGGTGGCATACCAACTTGACTGATCGATTCTTTGATTAGTAGTGGGTCGTTTCCTCAAAATCGGCAAAATTTTAATTATTTATTATAAAATTTCGAAAAATTAGGTACTAATTAAAAATAGGAATATAGAAAAATGCATAGGTGCTAGGTCGTAACTAAAAATCTGGCCAAAGCTTTTTTAAAATTTCTAGGTCAACAGGTCAACACTCTAAAAAGCAGAATTTGTTGAATTTTTTCTAAATAATCTGTTCTTTTTAATTTTGAAAAAGTTCTTTGATATTTGTTTAGATCTCGCACTATGTATTTTTATAGATTCTTTTTTTGCATTGATTTTATTGGACAATTTTGTGCTATAATAAAAATTAAGAATTTGCCAATTTGATCAATTACCGATGTTTGCACTTCATGATATATAGGTAAAAAAATTTTCCAAATTGATTATTTGAGATTAAATTTTTAAATAATCGTTTAGTTTTGTATTTGTATATTAGTAAATCATATCAAAAAGCTTCAATTTTGATTTATCGGATTTTCTTTATTGTTTCGTCGACAAGTTCTCTCAACTGTGGTCTCTTTATAATCATCTATAATAAATTTGTAAAATTAAGATTGTAATTTGAAAGTGTATCCTTTTTAATCCGATCCTTCATTAGATCAATAAATTTGCAGTGAATATAATTATTCAAATTTATTCGTTTGGTGATCCATTTAGTACATAAAATGCGAATAATTTGAATTGATCGGGATGAATTGATTGTTAAATCGAATATTTTTTGATCATTTTGACCACGGCAGCAGCCCAGCAGCAAGCTTCAGAAGTCTACTCCCTACATGCTGCACTGGCATACGTTTTTTCGGGTCCATTTCGAGACATTCCTTAATCACCAACAATTTGACCATTTTAATTGCGTTTTAGCGCAAATTCTCCCGATTTTTTGCAATTTAAAAAAACCTTTTATTTTTACATTCAACCAACCTTCATTACGGTAGAGAGAAGATGATAATGTTTGTTCAAATTATTGTCTTCGTTCGAGATCGGGAATCCATGCCCCATTTCCATCAAATTTTGGATTTTTCCGCGCAATTCATCGATGCACCCCTATAAATTTGATTAAATACATAACTAAAATATCTATGAGCAAAAAATAATTATTCGAGTTTATATGTGCATTTCATTCTGGGAAAACATGGATCATTTAAAAAGTGAATTTAAAAAATAATATTGTCATAATATTCTATTAAGTATGTATCGCGCCAAAAATGACTTAAACAACTATTAATTACGGACGACGAGAATGTACACTTTTTCATGGAATTATGGTCACAACACTTTGTGTGTTTATTGACCAACCTGTTCCAATTTGTCATTTTCGCCACACTTCTTGTCAAACTCCTTCATTTCCTTCCATTCATCGAATGGATACTTCTGGTACAGCAACAGGTGTATGACCGAACCAAAAAGCCATGCCATGTCCTTATTGTTCGTTTCGAGTCGCATTTCCTGAAGAAAATATGCATTTTGCTGTTTGGGTGCATGAGTATCATTTTATAATTTTTGTTTTCCACGAAATTTTTATTCGAATTTTATATTTTAATGGAAAGTTTAGCCATGAAATTTATAAAAAACTGATCCCTATTTAAAATCAAATCTTTTTTCGTGCATAACTGACGCATAAGCATGCCATGTTAAATGATTGTTGTTTATATATTTTTCCTCTATTTATTCACTTTTTCTGTACTATTTTATAAGAAGGAATTCGCTTCAAAAAATCATTAGAAAATGATATCTATCGAGAGTCTATTTTAATTTTATTTCAATGCCATATTTCTACCAGTTAACTACGATCTGTAAAACAACTTCACTAGTATCTACTGTGCATTTATTATATTTATTTTCATTATTACCCTAACAAATAATTATTAAACCAGTTTTGATTTCTGTTTCCACCACCAACCTTTATCTTCTCGGGACTCATCAGTGCCAGATTTTTGCGTCCCACTTCTGCCAGACTACCAAGCTTGGTATCACTCGGATGGAATTTCATATGCACAGTGCCGTCCATGTTCAGTGTTGTATTTTCGTCAAGGCGAAAATTTTCCAAGGTCATGGGCTGGTCGAGATGGAATAATTCATCTTTGCGGAGAAAGTAAAAGGACAACGCATTGCTCATTCGGTTCATGACTCTGGCAATGGTCTGAAATTCAAAAATATGCGTAAAATTTGTCTTTTAACGTTTAGGCACCATTCCATTTTTAGTATATTATTTATAAGATAACAATTACTTTAATAAGAATTTCACAAAATGCTTTTAATTTTCGACATTTTTAATTATTTTTATTTAAAAAATTTGCCCTTATGAATTAACAATAACTTTTTACTTGTCATTCAATCAATGGCAGAAGATCTTATTCTGACAACACTTATTGTAAATTGCGTATTATTAAAGATTATTTTTTGGTTGGTTTTACGTAATAATTGCAATTAAATTTTATTTTGTTTATTTCGCATGCAATTGGAATAAATCACTACCTGTGCCGGCACCCGCTTTCCCTCTGTACGATAATGGTCCAATACTTGGTCCAAATATTGGCCAAGCGTTGTTGTGAATTCCCCCTTCTGGGCCACTTGTTGATGTTCCCGTGAAGCTGCCTCAGTTTCAGTGGATTCCCGCCTCTCATTCACGTGACTTTCTCCTGCATCCATCTGCTGACTCTCAAGCGGAAGATCCAGAGTTTGGGGCATTTCCTGTCTCTCGTCGATCACGTGAGTTTCGAGATTGGACACGTATCCGTTCACGTGCTTTTCAGCTGGCTGAAGTGCAATTCCGTCATGCTCGACAGCCACGGGACTTGGTTGTCTGGAAGCAGCAGACTTGGCCACTGCAATTCCCTGTTTGCCATGGTTAGGATTCTTGACAAGACGAAGCGAAGCTAGGGAAAGATCAAAATGGTTGTTTAAAATTTATTGTTGGCTGTGTTATGCCATCTGCTTAATGTCCGCTATGCCAAATATTGCAATTATTGAGAGAGCAATTTGTTTTAATGAGCAGAATCATAAATAAAATATTAAGAAATTCAAGTTTTTAGTTTAGGCTTTTTTTTATTAATTTTAAAACAAAATTATTCTTGCGAATATTACCAGATAAATGGCAGAATCATTTTTTTAAATTTTTACTGGACAATTACTCACATCCATCGCCAGCCACCTTTTTGGACATTATTACACGGGATGAAGAATGTTTAGATGGCGATTGATGATCCCCAGTCAACATTGAATGACCTAAACCGCGATAATTAGCAATTTATTAAATTTTTGCTGGATGGATCGGAGAACAACCATCATAAAATACTAAAGAACATGTTAAGCCTAGGCAAATATCAGAAATAAAAGATGCCTTTTTAGAGATATAAATTTTGAACTTTTTGTATAAATTTCATGGGATTTTCAAAATATAATTCAAGAAAATACCTTGGATGTAAAAGGATGCTTCAATGGAACCACCGGCATCTGAGCCCACAAAAAATTGTGCACAAAAAAATAATAGGACATTCAATGTTATCATTCTTTTAAACAAAACATTAAAAGACTAAAATATAATTAATTTACCATTTTTGGTGATATATTCAGTAAAATTAATAGAAACGTAAAAAATATTTATTTATTTTCCCCGTAAATTTTTTCGCATTAAATGGGCAATGTTTATGATGAAAATGGTCAAATAAATGATGAAAATTTCCAATATTCGATAGAAGAGAATCTCGAGATTTTATGAGGGAAGACGGGTCCATTTCCGTCAGCGAAAGTGCCATCCGGAAACAGTTGATGATTGGCAGACTAATTATTTTTATTTAATATTAATTTTTTATTTGCTTATCGTATTATTTACGTCATATTGGTCGCTTCTCGAGATAAAAATTGATTATTAAAATAAAACCTTACAATCATTCTACATTCACAACAATCAGAAATTCGAAAAAAGGGATCAGATCGGGATTTTTGATTTTAAGTCAATGATGGCCGTATTTGAAGTATTTTTCGAATTAAGAACCCATGATCGGTTGTATTTTATGAGAATATAATTTATTTTTTAATGTATTTATGAATCAAAAAATGGTGCTAAAAAGGCAAGAAATTTCAAGAGCGAGAAAAGGAAGGCGGAATTAGATTCATCCTTGTTACATAATAATGTTTATAAATTTTAAAACTTCAATAAATCTTAAGCCATAAAACCTGCTTAAATACTGCATAAATTAAAAATAATTCTGTGCGAAAATAGATTTTATCCAAGTTGGATCATTTTTCAGACCGCTGTATATTATTACTTTAATAAAACATTTAAATAAAATATTTACTTTGGAATTTGCTTGACATTTTAGACATCTTTCGGTAAATATTGATCAAGAAACTCATTTTGCACTTTTTGTCCAAACAACTCAGCAGGATCAAAATTTTTTTTAAATTTATAAGATAAAAACATCCTCGGAAAAATTCATTTTTATACTCTTCAAGTTCTTATGATCTTTTAAATAATTATTTGCATAAAAAAACTGCACCTTATATTGATTTTTTAAAATAATATTTTTTTTTGATAAAATCAATTCAACCTTCATTTATACTTATATTTAATAAATTTCATGAGATAGAAAATAATAAGCAGAATTTTGAATTCTTATGATAAACATCTCATCTTCATCTCACTAGATGGATAAATAATACAAATATTTTTTTTCATTCAACACCACCTGCTGATGATTTACAAAATGAAGCTAGCATTTATTGACAGAGGCGATCAATTCATCTTTCATTATTCATTATAAAGATTATCATTTCATCCTTCATTATCTCAAAAATTTATAAAAATTTTCTTTATTAATGAAAAAATACAATGCAAATTTTTTTAAATTAAAAATAAAATTTCTTTAAGCTTTACAATGTCAAAATTGATAAATATTTATTTACTAATGCCTCAACTTTTGAGTATTTGGCCCATTTCCGTAGTCAGTGGGGATAACTTTTGGCTGGACCAGTTCGATTCTGGTATAATGGGCCCTATATGGGGCGAAAAGTCTAAACAGTTCGCCAATCAGCTGAACGACCTGCAACAACTTGTTGAAGCTGTATTTACTGATGCTTCCCGGGTAAAATATCTCTTTTGCATAAATCATTTTTTAAAATAGCTATGGACTACCATTTTGATTTTTGGTAACCGCCAGAAATTCTCTAAAATATTATATTAATAGTATTTTGTTAAAATGAATAAATGCCTTAGAATTACAAAAATATATTAAAGAATCCTGAACCGAATCGTTCCGAATCAGACATTCAAAGACTTACGCACAATTCTGAACTGATCAGACAAAGTGATCCGGCGATGGCTCAGGTGCTCGAGAGAATGTTCCAAATGGAAATTCGGACAAAAATGGCCCTGCTTGGATCAGAAACAGGTAGGGAAGTGGATCTGACAAATGAAATACCAAAATAGATCAAAAAACAACGAAAAAAAATAGATCAAAAAACAATTTAAATGATCAAAATGATCACAAATTCAAAAATTAGGTATTTGAATAAAATTCCTAAATAAAATAAATGATCCGATTATAAAAAATTAATCTTTAAAAATAATCGACTTAATATGTTCTAAATGCTCTGGAATGCGATAATTTTAAGACATGGATCTTGTCAATTTGGCCAAAGAGTTAAAATTGAATTTGGCCTATGCCATGTATTTCATTGCGATGCGTCTACGGATCCCGATGCGAGAAATCAGACCCCTGAAAGAGATGACAAATGCGGATATAATGCAAGAATTGATGAATCTCTGCTCATCAGAGAAGGTATGAAAATTGGATAATATTAGAAATATAAGTAATTTGTATATAAAAGTGAATTTTCAAAGATTAATCCTGAGGAATCTGAAGGACAAAAGTGTGATGATGAGGAATGCGGACGTGAGAAGTCACGCCAAAAACGGATCCTAAAACTGATGGCAACCGCAGCTCAGCAGGACGGAAATTGGGCGACAAGTTTATCATCATCCCCTGGCGGTATAATTTTTCTGCTTATTAGTCAGTTTAATATATTTTTGCTTTAAAAAATGTCCTTCCTTACAAATTATGAATTAAAAATAAAAGAAATCCTTATGATCCAGAACTGCTCGTTATATAGCGTATATTCTCTAAAATAAGCATCCATCCAAAATAAACATGCCTAGGGATTGAAAAATAAGAACTTTCTAAAATAAGCATCCCTTGAGATGTTGAAAAAATAAACATTATATTTTTAGAGAGAAAATGCCTTCATTTTATAAAACAAAATTTTATTGCTCTCTGAAATATTCTTTGAGTTTTGCACTGATTAAAAAGCAATTATTAATGTAATTAAAAAATTCCGTTTAAAAATCCATCAAAAAATGCAAAAATTTAGATCGTCGACCAAAGCGAAGACGGAAGCGAGTTACCAAATACATGTTGTTCTTTTACTGGGTTCCCATGATTTTGATGTTGTTCACTGGTATTCTCTTTGGTGTCTGTATTTATCACACTTGCGTGACACCATGGCGTAGAGAGGTGCCCATGAGAGGAGAAGTTGGACAAATTATTGGTATGTAAACAGAGGAATTAGTGAGGGAAGATTACGATAGCTTAACAAGCTGAGATTACGGTGGATGAAGATGGCAAAAGACATCATGCCTTGACAAAAGAAATCATGCAAACACTAGGGAGCTTATGAGGGTCAGGACATTTTAATGTCAAGGCTATCCGTTTTTAGGTTATATGGCCAGGAAAATAAAATATAGCTCATACATGAATTTCACTAAAACACATATGAATATGTTGACCATATTTTTTTGCAATGGTCCAATTCAAATGGACAAGAATTCATTTTATATTCTATATTATAAATCAAAACATTTCCCAATTTTTTAAAATATGGTTATAACAATTGACATGCAATCTTTTTCACTCGAGAATAAGTTTTTTTGAAATTATGTTTTAATGAAAATATTCCAACAGCCTGCCTATAAGAATGAGATCTGACATGCTGAAAATTTGGATATCAAGTTTTTCAAAAATGGTTTTTTCAAAGTTCACATCCAAAAACAAACTTGTAAGACAATATTAAAATGATTTTTTGCATAAATTTTCAACTTCCAAATTTTAATTATTGTTTCGGTCTAATAAATTTCAAACAAGGTTTTACTTTAATTGAACACCCAACTAACTAGCACCATTCAGTAATCAATTAGAAATAATTAATTTTTCTCGATCAATTTACTAATTTATCTTTTAAGATAATATCAATTTCCGTGCATTTCTTCAAAGATTTTATCGCGATACACCACCTCTACAATTTGGATCGCAATGTACAGTAAACTTTGGCCGTTTAATTACATAATTATTTTTTATAGGTTCTTTAATAAGACTTAAAAATTAGATAATCTTATAAAAGGTTTCCTAGAATTATAAATTCTTATACTTAAACTTAACGCTGCATTTTTTTGAAAGTTTACGTATTTTAGAATCAATTGAATAATATAAGGAATAATATTTAAATTTTAGAATAAAACAGAAATATTTTAATAGAATAAATTATAGGAATAATTTTATAAAGAATAAATAAATTTTCAATAGAATCTCTCTTACGATGCCGAACCAATGGCAAAAGACAATCAAACAAGAATAAATTCCAAACTTTAATTATTTCACTCATCAGATGTTGGAGCATTCAACAGATTGCCAACTTTGGTCATTGCTGATCATGATCTTGAACAGGGATTGGATCAGGCCGAGTGTGCAATATGTTTGGGGCCGCTCCAGCCCGGGACAACAGTGAGACCCTTGCCCGGATGCCAAGTAATCCATTTGTCTATCATTTTTTTCAAAAATATAATAAAATAGAAAATTATATACCGTATTTTCTCTAGTAAGTCCCCCCCCTCCCAATTACTCCCCCCTCTCTAATAGGCCCCCCCTCTGGATGAGGGTCGAAAAATAAGTCCCCCCCTCCCAATAAGTCCCCCGGGGGAGTTATCAAAATTTTCCATTTTTATATATAGATTTATAATATTATTGTGTTTTTTAAAATCTACTTTGAAAATAAAATAATTGTTGTAAAAAATTTAGAATATTCTTTAAAAATTTTCATAATTATCGAAAAATTAATCAAGCATTCCATTTTTAGATGGTGAACCAAAATCCAGTACTCAATTTTTAGAGATATATTTTGGTGAGGAGCCCGTTTTTAGGGGTGTATTTTGGTTCAGAAGCCCGTTTTTAGGGGTGTATTTTGGTTCAGAAGCCCGTTTCAGGGGTATATTTTGGTTCAGAAGCCCGTTTTTAGGGGTGTATTTTGGTCCAGAAGCCCGTTTTTAGGGGTGTATTTTGGTTCAGGAAAAAATTTCGGGAGTTAACTTATTAGACTCAGAGGAAAATTTTGAAAAATTGAGTTTATTGTAAAAGAAATTTGTCGATCTTGGAATATTTTTTGACTCAAATGTCCCAAAATTTTCTCCTCGATAAATGAAAAATTATTCTTCGCCTTCCCAAAAAAGGTTGAAAAATAAGTCCCCCTCCTCGCAGACAAGGTTGAAATACAACTCCCCTCCTCCCAATAACTCCCCCCTCTCTAATAGCCCCCCCCCCTCTGGAGGTGGGTCGAAAAATAACTCCCCCGGGGGAGTTAAAAGAGAAAATACGGTAAAATTGTGATATATATTGTGGGTCGAATTGCTATTTATTTTGATGAATTTTTTTCATATTTTAGCACATTTTCCACAGCGAATGCATCGAGACTTGGTACTATAAATTTGATTATATTTGCATAATTTACATATGTATATTGATTGATTTAAGGCTCCGAGCTGCCCAGAATGGGTGTCCGATTTGCCGCACACGCATCTTCAACATTTCTGGGGATGGAAGAGGTTTTTCAATTAATGATGTATTTAAAAAATACTAATTATTCAATTAGAATAAAAAATCTCCTTATTAATTATTAATATGATAATTATTAATATGATCCTTATTAATTATTAATATGATAATTCCTAAATAAAATTTGTATTTATATTGTTACTAATAAGTTAGAATTAGTAATTATTTTATATTGATCTAACTCTAAATAAATTTCCAATTTTTATAAATTTATAGCAGAGCCGATTAATCAGATTGTTGCTGATCATACCATATCGATGGGCATTGATCAGCAAAATCAGACGATGGGTGGTCGTCAATAATGGATGTCTATAAGGGAGATTATCCGTTATATGAAACTAATAAATTTGTGGTCTTTTTAAACAACGAAAATGAACTATATGATGATTGTGATGAACGATTTAAAAATTAAAGTGTTTAGGCAAAATACATTTTTTGATCGATGTTATTATCCATGTTCAAAAATTTTGATTTATATTTTCTGAAAATAATAAAGTCATACATTTCGAATAAAATTATTTAATTAATGAAAAACAACAAAATAGCTTTAATAATTTATATTTTTAAAGCCCTATGGTCAGGGGTGGACGGAATTCCGGATTCCGAGTTCCGGATTCCGGAAATTCCGGGGTTTTTTCGCTTCGGAATTCCGGTTTCCGAGTTCCGCCGGAAGGGCTAAAAATCCGGAAAAAATCCGGAATTTTAAGCACCCCTAAGAAGTGGTTCCCGGCGGTCCCGATAGGGGCCGCCGGGGAAAATTTTTTGAAGTTTTATCAAATTTTCTAAAGGAAATTGACCAATTTTTTGGTTTTGGTGAAAATATTTTTCAAAAAATTTTTAATAGGAGGACCTTTTTCATTTTTTTTTGATCTTGGCATTTTGGGAGGGGGGGGCATACATCGGCAAGGAAAAAATTTGCAACATTTTCTTGAGATATTTGCTCACTTTTTTGTAATTCACTAGATTTTGAGGTATTTTAAAAGTTGACCAATTTTTTTAAAGAAAATGGCCGATAATACTTTAAAAATTTCTCCGCCGCTGAACCGAAAAAATGATCAATTTTCTAAAGAAAATGGC
>LDKF01000318.1:23512-40904 GCA_001026735.1 Rotylenchulus reniformis | reverse complement strand
GGGGGGGGGCATACGTCGGCAAGGAAAAAAATTTGCAACATTTTCTTGAGATATTTGCTCATTTTTTGTAATTCACTAGATTTTGAGGTTTTTTAAAAGTTGACCAATATTTTTAAAGAAAATGGCCGATAATACTTTAAAAATTTCTCCGCCGCCGAACCGAAAAAATGATCAATTTTCTAAAGAAAATGGCCAAAAATTTTCAAAATTTTCTCCGGCGGCCCCTATCGGGACCGCCGCCTTCCCCCCTTAAAATAAATTTCTCAAAAAAGGCCGAAAATAAGGTACGCGAATAGACATCTTTTGTTTGTTGCAACGAGATTCATTCATATTTTGCATCATTCATACATATTTATTTATTATATATATTTAAATGATTTTTTAAAAATAAGTTTTTGGTTGAAAATTAAAATTTAAAAATTCCGGATTCCGAGTTCCGGATTCCGGGAAATTCCGGGGTTTTTTCAGGCCCGGATTCCGGTTTCCGAGTTCCGCCGGAAGTAGAATGAGTTCCGAATTCCGAGTTCCGGATTTCGGAGCAGAAATTTTTGGTTCCGTCCACCCCTGCCTATGGTGGACAATGGCATTTAGTGCGTGGCACAACTATTATCTTTTAATTAATTAACAAAAAATTAATTGATGTTTTTAAGATCGCCATTTCACCAACAGATCTATTTATTAATATAAAATTTTTAAAAATCTGAAAAATTTAAACTTTTCAAGAGTACTTTTTTTCTAAAATTCCAAAAATTTCGCTTTAATAACTTTGATAATATAAAACAACTTAGCAAGATGAAGTTTCTGTTGTTATTTATTCATCAATTTCGATGCTTTATTCTTCCGATGGACTATGGGGAACATTTTTTTAGATTTTTATTTTATTTTTTGGAAAAATAGAGCAAAAATTAGCTAAAAAAAGAACTAACTCCTTTTCAAATTGGTCGACTGTAAAAAGTTATGGCAAAAATCAATATTTTGACCATATCCTTTTCATAGTGAGCCAATTCGAACAAGCCTTATTAGCAGGGACCGAAAAAATATGCAAATGCATATTTTTTTGCTGGCTCAGAACAGCCTGAAAATCACGTAAAACACATTTTTAGCATGGTTTTAACGCTTTAGCATGGTTTTCTAACTGCATATTTTTGACTTTTTGTGCATATTTGCATATTTCGCATATTTTGCGCATATTTATGCATATTTTGGGCATTTTTTGAGAAAAATATGCATTTTTTGAGAAATTTTTGCATGTTTTGGGGAAATTTTTGGATTTTTTTTTTGAATTTTTTTGAAGTTTTTACAAAATTCAGAATGGTTAAATATTTTTTAATTTTCAAAGAAAACGACCAAATTTTTCAAGAAAACGCATTATTTTTTCAAAAAAGCTTTAAAAAGGCATGAAAAAAGTCAAAAGCGTAAAAAAGCCATCAACCTTTAATTTTAATCTTAAAATGCCTTAAATATGCTTAAATTCGCTTTAAAAATAGATTATTACGATTTTTGAGCAAAAAATTGCTTTTTTAGGTCATATTTAGCCAAAATTTTACGCATATTTTGTGCATATTTTGGAAATTTTGAGCATATTTTGCGCATATTTTGACCCTTTTTCGCGCATATTTTATGCGCATATTTTGGAAATCTTTGCGCATATTTTTTCGGACCCTGCTTATTAGCCATTTACAAAATGAGTCTAAAATTCTTATTCCTCCCAAATCGGAAAATAACATTTATTTATAACATCTTCAACATAATATTGATTTTATATTTACAAAAATTGTAAATAGCAATTGATATCAATTTTTTTTGGCAAAAAATCCAGTTCAAAAACAAATGATTTCTCTTTTTATTACTGATAGATTTTGTTTACCATTTAATGCCTTATGAAAATGTATTTGAATCCTTGCAGAGTCTTATCTATATAATTATTCGAATTTGATTAATTCGTAACCATTTAATTGATTTCCATTTTTACAGATGCTCCCATTTTACAGATGTAGCTCTCCAAAAATTTAAAAAGTGTACATCGTCTTTGATTTATAATTATTTTACTTATGGTACTTATGTAATATAGTAGATGAAACTCAACGGATTACCATACGATCGCATAAGGGATCATAAATGCCAAAGTCCATTGTTTTTCCACACTCGGTCATTAGAGTCCCAGAGGTAAGAAAAATGGTTGTAACTCATAATTCAGCTCATAATTTATGAATTTGATGGCAAAAGATTAGTCTAAACATCTGCTATAAACCAGGGCTGTTGAAAAAAAAATTTCAAAAGCGGTAGCGGTATGCGGTACGCGGTAAAAAATTTTTAAAAAGCGGTAGCGGTATGCGGTATGAGCCAAAAACGCGGTATTTGGCGGTATGCGGTAGCGGTGTGCGGTACGGTATCCAGCCCTGCTATAAACTTGTAAAAAGTTCATCCGAATTGGCTCGAATAAAACTTATGACGATACGTATGAATAAAACTTATGGCCAAATTTTTAGTCGACGTCGCGATTTTTGCAAATCCGGATGATTTTTTTATTTTTTTATTTTTTTCCTTAAAAAGAACGCAATGAAGCTGGTTTTTGAATGGATTTTAATTTTTTTTTTTCTAAAAATGGGCATGCAAAACGAGCAAGTACCATAATTTCTTTTGTTTGACGCATAAAATGGATTTTTCACTTTATTTTACCACTGCAAATGATTTTTTGATAGAATAATACAAAGATTCATTAAAAAAAGATTTCTGCAAAAAATCTTTTTTAAGACGATTTAAAAATATAAATGCAAAAATAAAATGACATGTGAGATGAGATGCTTCGTATTTTGCAGCAAATGTTCCACACAAATTTAGCCGAATCAGTTGCAGATTTTCTAACTCGGCATAAGCTTACTAAATAATAATATAAAAGAAATCGATTCAAATAATTCCAATTTTACGATTTTTCTTTAAATCTTATTAAGCCCATCCATCCAATATAGTCCAATTATTCACCGATTAAGAATATATATTCAAGCGTATTCTTATATATCATGTTCATTTTTTTGATTTATAATTCATATTTTTTAAATATTTATTATGTTTTGCATAAATCCGATAATCTTAAGAAAAATTCATTTTATATATAATTGAATAACCTATGAAAAAAACAGAAATAATCTCTACCATTCAAAAAGCTAATTGAAAATGAATTTATCATAAGCCACTTTCCCATTCATTGTATAAATTTTGCTTTAGATTAAAAAATTTAAATTCATTTAAAACTAAGTTTTTTTTCAAAAACCATGCCCTCCCTTTGGCTTCTGCTCACTCTATGGAGTTGCGCACCATTTTCCGATTTTGTTGCCGGTGGAGGGGACAACTTTTGGTTGGTCCAATTCCAGAGGGGCGTCCTTGGTCCGGTTTCCGACCAGAAGGTCAGGCAGTTCGCCTTCCAGCTCAACGATCAACAGCACTGTCTTGACAACGTAAGATGCCATTTCTGCTGAACTTTTCTGACATTTTAAAGAGGGAACAGGGTAGTAACAATTGTTTTTGTATGCCAAAATCAAGGATTCGCATGAGCGCATAATAAAACGTATTTTTTCCGAAGATGATTTATACATAAATAGTAGAGTTCTGTAGAAAAAATTTGAAAAAATGAATTCTCGAGTGTATTTTTTATTTTCTCATCCTTGAGAGTATGTAAAGCAAAATGAAATCCGGTATTTTTTTTTATTAATTTCTGAAAAAGACATTTATCGATCTATGATCTGTTGAACCAAAATATAGCTAATATTTTTATAATAATAAAAATTCAAAACATTATTACTTTTGTATATAATTAAAAATTTAGAAATGGTAAATAAATTTAATAGAAAATTGAGCATAATTAGTATATTATTAAAGAAATGAATAAAAATGTAAAATTTTCAACTATCTAACAATAGGAAGGAATTGGCCACCAAAATGACATCAAAATGACTGCTGATTTGGAGCAATGCCAGATGCTCGATGGATTGCGCCGGGAGGAAATCCGCATGAAACAGGCGATTATGGACGGAACTTTAGGTGAATAAATTATATTAATTAATAAAAATATTTATTGAATAATGCGAAAAATTGTAGAATTTTTAGACAAAAAGGTGCTGATGCCTTTGATATCGCAATTGAAAGAATCGGTGAAATCGATGGCAAAAATCCAAAAAATTGAAATGAAAGAAATTGCTCCAATGAAAAGGATTAGTTCGAAGGAATTAATGGGAGAATTTATTAAAACCTTGGAGCAATTAAAGGTTTTATTTAGAATAAATGCATTATTCTCGAAAAATCACAAAATTTGAATCCCTATTCACCTAGATGCCTTAAAAATAAAATTTGTTATTCAAATTTTTACAATTATCTTTTTTTTATCGAAGAACCAAGTTCAGTATATTATTATATTAATTTTGGTGGTATACGCTTAATTAATAATTACATATTTTGTTTCATATTATTTAAGGTCTTCTTTAGATTTTTGGTTTGATTTTAATGGAAAATATCTATAAATTGTTAATTTTCATCAATTGTAATTTTTTGGATCTTTTCCGATGATAACCCATATTTTAGCAGATTTTTCAGTCAATTTCATATAGCATATGTATATGTATATTGTACATATACCACATAAAATATCCCGTGATACTAGCGGTTTATTCAGTAAATAATCACAAGCTATGTTCAAAAAATATTAAATTTTCATTTTATGGATAAAGTTGTCCTTTATTGCATTTACACCATAACTCTGATCATTTAGCATAAAAAACAAAAATGCAATTATGACCAAGAAAAGGATGACAAACACAGGCAGGGACACAATAATGATCGACGTGATCAACAAAAGCGTGTCCTGAGATTGGCCATGACGACTTTGGATGTCGATGCAGAGGCAATTTTACGGGCATTGACACCAAAAAACAGTCAATTTTATTCACTTCAAAAATTACCTAAATGAATGCATATAAAGAATAGAACGAAATTTTAGATAATAACTAGGAATATATATACTCGGATTTCGCCAATTTCAAAAATATTCCTCTCTCCCAAATTGGTTGTTTTTTGGACAAAAAAGAAAATTCCTATTTTTAAATAAAGATTTTGGTGAAATGAATGACACTTATATTTAAGTTGCTTAATAATTATCATTCTAATCTTTAAAAAATATTTTATTTCTCAGACTCGAGTGATTTTAAGTGTCTATATTATTTGAAAATAATTATATTAATATAATTATAAAATTAAGACTTAATACTAAAGCGATTGTTTATTTTGATTTTTTTAGAACGAAAGCGCCGAAGACGAAGAAACGATGAAAACTCAATGTATGCCATGAGCCCTGCTCAATATAATGAAATGGTAAAGAAGGAAAACATTTCATTTTTGGTCATCTTTGGAATTGTTGCACTCACCATGATCATGGTGTTTGGTTGTAGAAGTTGCATCAGAAGTCTTGAGCGGAGACAACAGGCCAGACACAGTTGGTTGAAAAAATAAAACAAAAAATGAGAGGGATAATGAGAGAGAAGTTTGAAGTTGTAGAAATCGGAGAGGTTACCGACCAGACTTAACTTATGTTTTAACATTAATTCGAAGTTAGAATCGTGCTGATAGATTTGCAATTTATAATGAAAATTCCATTTTTATTAAAAAATATTTAATAAATATACGCGAGATCGAATCCAGAAAATTCAAATTAATTTACCTAAACTTTTCTATCATAGGGATATCGAAAAATCCATATTTTTCCAGCACACTTATATGTCAGAATAGTCTTAAAATCTCGTAAAATGCATTTTTAGCTCTAGTTAAACCTCTAAATGGCATTTTATATACATATCTTATCTTCTTTATTTTTCATAATTATTAAACTAATTCCAAATTTCATTCATATTCGATATTTTTGGAGTTTTTCTCAAAAACTGCAAAACAATTAGGTCATATAAATAGAAAAAAATCTATAAATGGGAAAAGTATTGGTAAAAATTAAGTCATATGAGCGGCGATAGAAATTCTAATCAAATCGCCTATTGGAATAATAATCCATTTTTCCGATGCACAAATGTTCAACAATCTTCGGGCGGTAACTATTACAATTTCGCCTCAGCAACATCAACAGGAAATGGTTGCGCAACCGCAAAACAGTCAATCGACGGCAAGAAGTATGAAAAAATATTTATAAACTCAAAAGATTAATGTTATTTTCCCCAGAAAATTCGAATTTTATTATTAAAAAACTTGATCCCGGGGGACCCTATCCGTCCCCGCGAGGGTCGCCTAGTTAATCCCTGCGGGGGCACGGAGAAAACTTGATCAAAAATTTCGAGAGTCAGTGAAACTTTGATTAAGAAATTCACCAAAAATGTGATCAAATTCTTTTAAAAATTGGATCAAATTTTTTCAAAACGAGCTTTGGATATTCAAATTTTTCTTCGGTGGCCCCTGTCGGGGTCGCCAACAACTCTTTATGCTGCAAATTTCTATTATTTATTCGAAAGCATAGTTCCCTCGAAAAAAAGTAACGCCAAAAAATAAAAATCTTAAATTTTTCCTATGACTTAAAAAAGACGAATAGGTATACAAAAATATATGGTTGATTTTTTGGCTTTTTTCGAATTTCTCGTAAATTTTTATTTCCCTTAAAATATGATTTTCTCGAAAGCTTCTAAAATTTCAAAACATTCAAGAAAATTCCTAAAAGCCATCAAACTAATATAATTTCTAGCGAAGCTACTTTAAAAAAAGTTTTAATTTAGAAATGTAAGCAAAAATTTATGGCGGATTTTTTGAATTATTGATTTCTAATTAATTTTCGAACTTTAAAGTTTTTGCATTTTTTATTTACCCATTTGAATTTTTGACAATTGTTTTCATGGAATATGGAAAAACAGTAATAAAATTAGCAAAATTTTCTGAACTTCTTTGCTCTTAAAGTTCGCATAAAGATTTAAGTAAACAAGATTAAAAAAAACCCCGCTTCCCCCCCCCCGCGTTTTTTTTAATTGCCCTCCCTTGATCCATCCCTATTCACTTCCTATTATTTATAAATTGGATATTTATTCTGACGATAAAATACTTATTTATTCTATTCTATTATTTGGGAATATATTCGTTATTCGAATTTTGAATTTGGCTTCGAATACCAAATACACATCAATGTCAATGAAATTAGCAAAATTTATCCGATTCTGTTAAATTCACCATTTTTCTTATTGACAAGTAAATAATTTTCTTTTTATTCATAGATGAGAATGCCTTCAATGAGTTGCCCTCCGTATTGGTAGTTGACAAAGATACTGTTTGTGCTATATGTTTGGACCATTTTGCGGCGGGTACAAAGGCGAAAAAATTAGAATGCGAGGTAACACAAAACAAATATTAACTAATAAAATATGAAATAAATCTATTATTTATTTATCCCCATAAAAATTGGCTAATACTTAAATAATCACTAATGGCTCATTAATTAAATTCATTAATTAAAAAAGAAAGCATCGAATAATTTAGCATCTGTTCCATGATGAATGCCTTGGACCATGGTAAGTAAAAACCTAAATTATACTTTAGGATGGAGTGCATTTTTTGCTTAATTAATCACCAATTTAATGCTAGGGTCATAAGAGGAAATAATGGATGTCCGTTATGCCGATCAAATTTCTTGCAACCAACAAAAAGAGGTGATTAGCATATACCTATCATACATCTATCTTCTTGCTAAAATTTTATTATTTTTTTTCTGATTTTAGAGGGCCCTTCTGGTTTGCATCATACTGCTGGTGCACATGGATCATTTGGTCAAAATAATGCAGATAACGTCTAATTTTGGAACGATGGGCCAATTTTGGAATGATGGGCCGATTTTTGAAAAAAATTATATTATTAAACACCTTTATATTCATGTTTTCTCCAAAATTATATTCAGTAACCTCTATACTTTTCTTTTTTTTGGCAACAATAGCTTTATGCCTTTATGCTTGGTTTTTATTGTTTTTCATCTATTATATATTTTTTTAAACTTTATCTATAGATGCAGAAAGTTTATTGAAAATTGATTGAAAAATTTAAACATATACTCTAATACAAGTATCATTTATATTCCTAATCACTACGATTATTATTTTTCTTTGACATCATTTACAACACTTTGTCAGAGAATTTCTAGAAAGATTACTTCATTTCTTTCCAAATAATTTGAATCCATTTAGTCGATTTCCGAATTCTTTGTATTTTCGTTCATATTGCCAAGTCCAACTTATTTAAAAAAATCAAATTTCCTGAGAACCAAATGCTGATCATGCCCACTTAAGTGTAAAAATATAATTGTTAGTAGTTAGTAGTAGGGTTGAGCGGGACCGGGACCGGGATCGGGACCGGGCCGGGATTCCCGGTCACCCCGGGACTGGAGTCCCGGTCCCGATCCCGGTTTTCAAAAACCGGGAAATCCCGGTCCCGATTTTCAGAGCCGGGACTGACCGGGACTGGAAATGCACCCCTAAGAATGGCATTTTTGGCGAAATTTTTGAAAAAATTTTGTGAAAAATTTAAATTTTAATGGTGAAATTTCTTTAAAATTAAATTTTTTGCCCTAAAATGACAATAGATCACAACCATCACACTCTATTCATTTTCAATTTTTCTTCCATCCATCTTTGATATGCTAATCCTCCAAGTCAAACAATCAAATTCAAACAAACATTCAACTAAACATCCAACTCATCCAAAATTTCATCAATTCATCTCATCAACTTTATCCATTACCCAAATTTTTCATGAGCTAAGTAAGGTAGAAAAAAAGAAGGTATGTGCGAGGCACTGAACACTGAACTGAACGGGTTGGATATCGTATAATTTTTCAACAGCCCTGTTTGGGCATCGATTATTTCTCAAAAACTTGATAATTGCAAAACTTTACAAAAATTTATACATACAATCATTCAGTTTAAAAAATTGGGCATATTTTCTGCAAATTTTTAAAGGTTTTTTGATAAATTTTTTTGTTAAATTTTTAAAAATTTTGATTTTTAAAAATTTTATTTTTTGAAAAACCTGGTCCTGGTCCCGATCCCGGTTTTGCTAGTCCCGGTCAGTCCCGGTCCCGGTTTTTGCCAAAAATCCCGGTCCCGCTCAACCCTACTCAAGACCATTGATAAAATTAGTTTTTTAGCCCAAATTTAAGAGCGTATTTAAGATTTCTAATTTTTAAAAAAATGAAAATTTTCAACCTACCAGTGGCTCAAAATACATTAATTTGAAGATAATAATGGGATAATTTAAGTATGCTTAAAATTTCAAATGAAGTAAAATATGAATCTTTTTAGCCAACATTGATGATGTACGAAATGAATTGTTAAGGTTTGAAATATTTTAGCAATGCCATCGGCTCGGATGAACGCATGCAGCGATCGGAAGCTGTGGTCGGTTTTGGCGAAGACTTACCGGATTTATGTGATCAAGGCAGGTGGCTCCACATGCCGAAACTAGTCGGCATAGACGATTGGCGAGTTCGGCTAAACTCTGTGTGGNCGCATTGTAGTTAAGTTGGGGGGAAGAACGAAATGCATAATTGTAGTTGGGTCAGGGGGTACGGAATGTCGCCAAAGTTTTGATAGACCAAGATCCCAAAGGTCCGAGACAGGATGATCGGGGGCATATAGTGACAAGATAATCAGCATACAAATAAAATGTATAACCGTGAGTTTTATCCAATATAATTTGAATAATAATGAGGAACAAAGGATGATCGGGGGTATATAGTGACAAGATAAACAGCAACTATATAGGTGGCTTTAAATTTTTTTTTTGCAAATTCTCCTCGTTGTTAAATTTTTTAAAATCCCGCATTCACCTAGTTAAAAGGACTTCCCTAGCTTTCCCCGGCAAATATTCCAATCCAATTTATCAGAATTCAAAAATGAAGTATAAAAGAATCATAATACATGCACATTTTTATAATCCATCCTAAAGCTCACTAATAATATAAAATAAATCAATACAAAAGATATAGGTACTAAAAGGGTCCAAAATAGGTGCCAAAAAATGCAAAATAAATGCCATTCATTTTTATTTTGTCAAAGGTTTCAATTGCAAAGCCACGGGGATGGAAAGAAGGGACAATGGGCGAGTGTGATGGAAATGGGAGTGTAATTAAGATCAGGGTAGGGATTAAAGCGGGCTAGGGGCAATAATGTCTGATCAATGCTCACAATCAGCTGCTCGTGTTGTGCTTCTGAGATTTCTGCTCCAATAACCGCCTCCATACAAGTCTTTCTCCTCTTCTCCCCTCTATTAATTGACCCTCCCTCCTTAAATTTTCATCCTCTTCCGCCTCCGATCTACTCTGGACCAATCTTCTACTTTTTCTCTTCATCCACAATTATTGTTCTATATCCCTCGTCCTCTTCTTCTGCGTCGGCAAAAACAAATTTGGAAATGTTCGATTTGGCAGAATTGGAGGATTTGGCTGACGACTTGGAGGATGCCGGCGGCATTTCACCGACAAAAGATGAATTCCTAATCGGATGGATAGAAGAAGCTGATCAATGATCAGTGCAAACCTTTTGCAGGAAATGTGCGAGAGGAGAATTGGCGGAGGAGGGTGGGAGGAGGACGAGGTGGTGGTGGATGATCCTTCTTCGGCACCACCCCGGTCCAGCAGGCCTGGCTGGCCCATGGCCCCATTGCTGTGTTCTCTGGTACGACGACGGGCTGATGAGATTTGACTGAAGGGTTGGGAATAAAGAGAGAGAGTCGTGGCGCGACTTTTGTGGACCACGCTATAACTCGGCTTTTCGAGAAATAGAGCAAAAAATTAGCTATAAAATTTGCATAAACTTATTTAAATTGGTTCATTATAATAATGGCCAAAATAAATTTATTGGCCAATCGCAGATTATTTCGGCTAGAATTTTTTTCCATAGATATCTGATTTGTGCAGACTTAAGCCAATTATAGCCAATTTTTTGCTTTTCGTATTTTTTGACATCAAATACATTTATTATTATTAAGAATTGTCAGTAAATGTCGGTCCACAAAGTCGGATATCTAGTGATAGTATTATCAATCTGATAAGGTCAGTTGGGAGCTTGGGAGTTGATGTGTCGTTACAAAAAAATGTCAAAATTTCTAGGCTTAAAGAAATATAAATTTTTTGCCTGATTTTGTAATTTTTGTGATGATTTGGCTAGCGTCCGGTTTTTGATATTTGGATTGTAGCACCCCTGGTGTTACCCCTTAGGACGATGGTGCCAATAATCTACCTGTGTTCAGTAACTTCACTGGCACGGTAGCTGCTGAAAACAGAATTAATTGAAATAATAATTTAATATTTAATTGCCAATTACCGGGGATATTCTGAATATTGGAGCCGATTTCCGGGTATGTTCAGCAACAACTTCTTCAGATGGACACGGTAAGGAGCGTAGATAAGGGCGGTGATCAAAGGATTTATAATCTGAATGTTTGGATAAGTTGGAGGAATGAATGGATATATATATGAAGAGTAAATGGCACCGGATTTAGGGTCAAAAGGTAAAGCAACATCCAGGCAAGCCAGTTCATCAGCACTCGTTGGTCACAACTTTTGGAGAAAATTATGTAGGGAATTATGGAAAAAATGTACCCGATGTTGGGCCAATCGAAGAGATGGATTCGACAAATGTTAAAGATTCGATATGGGAGCAGCGAGAACGATGTCCAAACGGTGGTGGCAAAGATGAACACCAGGGATTTGAGCTGGAAATGAGATCAGTAGATGTAGTATAATCAAAAATAATTGAAGGAATAAAGGGTAACTTGTAAGAGAATTACCGTAAAAGCTATAATATAACCTTCGGGGGAGGGGGGGGNGGGGGGGTCTATTTGAGGGGGGCTTCAAATACAGGGAGCTTCTAATAAAGGTTTTACGGTAAAATGCGTATTGAATAATTAGAGGTTGGATGCAACTGTTACCTTGTTCTTGAAGGTGGGCATGTCCACAACACCGGCCTGGCTGACCACCGGCGCTGGTGCATTCAGCTTCTGACGGGTCAGTCGAAACCTGGCAATAAATTGAAAAATGAAGAAATCGAATTTCCCGGAGAATACGAACAGATAAGTGCTGACCACCAGGGAAGAAGTGACAGGCAAAACGCAGAACAGGATCCTTTAAAGATTGGGATTAAGTAAGGAGAATGGCTAACTGGTGAAGACACTCACATGAATATCTCGTAGAAATACTTGGAGTTCTCCGCCATTTGAAGCATACAATTTGGCGTTACGAACACAATATTCTTGGCCCATACATATGAGACGAATCTGAAACAAAGTCACAGATGATAGAAAAAATGGGTCGAAATCAAAACCCCAAAGAGACGATCCAAACTCCGACACATAGACAGATGGCCCTGCGCTTAAAATGAAAAAAGGCTCAAGAAATAACGAGAACAAAAATTATAAGCAAGATATGTGAAAGAGTATCACCGACCTTGGACATGGCCCGTTCATAAGAGAGGGGCCAGCGGAAGTAAATCAATTTGTCGACCTGAATCCAAAAATGATTTGGCAAAAAAAATCATATGATGGTTAACGTTGAGCAGGGTCAGGGACAGACCGGACACAGCCAGCCCGATCCAGTTACAATACTGAAAAGAAAAGGGGAAGGAAGTCGGAAGGCATTTGTGCATTGTGGATTTACGTGAATGATGGCACAAAGGCCCACATGTCGGAGAAATTCATGTTTGCGGATCAGAAACTCGTTAGGATGGCAAAAAACTTAAAAAGGTAAGAAGGGTTAATCGATCAAAAATCCGAGTTCGAAAACCTGTAAGCAGCAGATCCCCGAATGTCATATCTAGAAATAATACATTAATGTACATATTAATGGTATACAATAATGAAGAACCATGAATAAAGTTGGAAACCGCGCTAAGGGAGATTAGAAAATTTTGACCTATAAAACGTTTTTTCTAACTTTAACTTTCCTCTAAATTGGTTTTTTGAGGCCTAACCAATAGAAAACCCAGTTTTGGACTTTGATTTCTAACTGACTATGGTTTTCAAACCCTCTCGGACAATCTCGAGATTCTTGATCCGTACTTATAATGAAGACATGCATGGTGTCTCCACTGCGTTTGAAAAGCCGAAACGCACAAATGATGACGAGCACGTTGAAAAGGGTGGAGGCGGTGGTGGCAGCCAGCAACAGATCGTCCACCTGTGATAGCGGAGGACCGATCCAATATATATTATCACTTTACTTTTTTAGAACTCTATGCTCTATGGAGTGATTTTGAAATCAAAAGTTAGAGCTAGATACCAAAGATCTATGACCTAAGGTTGGCCAAGTGATCAAAAAGCTATGGCCATATTAATCGTTTTTACCAATTCTAAATTTTTTGGCTGTAACTTTCTAGCCACTTGGCCAAATTGGAGAAAGACCAATTTTATATTTTGGCAAGTATGTTTAAAATTTTTTGTTTAATTTAGTTGGCCTATTTGACGGTTGTTTTTATATACTAGCAGCAACCTCTCTTACTTTTTGCTTCTATTAAATTCTTAAATTGTTATTTTTGGAGTTATATGGTCAACATCATCCTTCCAAAGATTCTCGGAAATTTCTTCATAATATACATTTTACCCCGGAGATTTAAAAAGGTTGAGAAAATTGGAGTTTTGGCTTCTATTTGACCCAAGAAAGTTTGGCCACAGTTTTTAAATTCAAGTCGGAAATAAAAATATTTACGAGCTCTAACTTGCTGAAGATGGTTTAACTCACCGTGTATTGAAACTTGACAAATCCCTCCGATTCGAAGCAGTTCTGCAGGAATTCATCCGGAGGCATCTCTGCCGCTCCCTCGCCCATCGTTGTTGCGCTTTGTTGTGCCACCAGCATTACGGCACCACCGGTTGTTGTGTTCTCGCTGCCCTTCACCGGTTTCATTTACCATATATCAGTCAATTGTTCGCTAAAAAGCAATTTTTATTGAATCGCGATTTCTTTAAAATAAAAACAAAATTCGGTTTAAAGGGTGCTGAATTCATTGGATGTCAGATTGGGTGCTATAATCTGGCTAAAAAATTTTCTAACTTTCTAGGCCGAAGGTATAAAAAGCAAAGTGTACAGAATTTTATGCTCTCTCTTTTGGTATTTTTAAATTTTCAAAATTTAATCAAAAAGTTCGATATCGTAAATAGGAATTGTTCGAAAAATTGAGCGGCAATCAAAAATCGAAAAATAGGGTTTTTCGCAAAAATTTCGAAATTTTTGGCTGAATTTGAAGAAATGATGTCTAAAATAACAACTCCTGGCATTCTAGTCGCTCTAATCTGGGATTGTGTAATATACATTTATGAAGATCCTTGGGATTCGTCCCCCCCCCCCTCCCACCTCTCCATTCCGTCAAATTAGCTCCAATCACTTTTCTCTCGGCCTTTCACTATGATGAGAGTGGCCAATCAGCAGTGTGGAATTCGGGGATGATGATGATGGTGGTGGGAAGATTGATGATCCAATTGAGGGTGGCGAGGGGGGCGAAGTGTCATGGCCATGATTATGTCAACCATAGGAATTCCACAACAATGTCAACATTGCACTCATCGGCATTCTTCACACATTATCAGCTTAATGATAAGGAGGAATTTTTGCATTTTTCTGCCCTCTTTGTCTCCCTATATGTCATTTATATTATGTAATCACATAAATTGATAAATATTGCAAATTTTTGAAGAATATTAATAACTTTTAAAGAATGAAAATCATCTAACCATTGAACAGCTAGATGACAAAACCGATATAGATTATGTCCTACATTCTCGATAAAAATAGAATAAGAGCCTTTAATGCGGTACATAACTGGAATCCTAGAATTGGAATGCCGTTTACGAGATAAATATGACAAGTCCTCGGTATGAAACCTAATTGTAAGGGTATTGGGTTAGTTTTTCTTTTTGAATTAATTTTTCTGGATTTTATATTTTATAAATGGTATGTAACCAAAGTATTTTTAGATGTGTTGCACTCGAATCTGATGTCAGATTTGTCTATGTAGGATTTTTGATCTATTAGTTACTAATTTCAATGTCGGTTCTTATTAATAGATAGGAATTTTTTACAATCGTTCAATTATTTTTCCTTATTATAATTTAAATTAAAAAAATAGAACAGAATATATGACATAATTATAATTTACAACTTTTATATCAAAAACATGACAAAATTTTTTAATTCCATGGCTTTTTCGCCCTCTTTTTACCTACTCCCAAAGAAATTACCAAAAATAGTAGGGAATAAATAGGTATTTGATGAAAACATTAGATTGTGGTTATATGATAAACATTGCTGTTAAATTTGTCAGGAAAAAACTTGTCAGGGGGTTAAATGTAGTAGGTACTAAATTATCGTGTCTCAAACAAATTTCAAATTATTTTTTGAAGTGGAATATTTGGCAAGATGCCAAAAGGAAATTCAGGGCTTTGATGTCATTGCCACAAAGGAATTTGGTGGCTCAATAATGAATAAAGCAGAAGGAAATGATAAAGGATTGATAAGATTATTTTTATCAACAAATGGTAACAACATATCACATCATCATTCCCATCATAGGACAACGACTGATCGATCCAGTTGATGGTAATAAACAAATGTTGGGGGTAAAGGGGGAGGGGGGGATGAAGTTGTTGAGATGGGAAGCAAAGGACAAGTGAAAGAAAGGATAAAAGGGGAAGGAAGATGGTGAGAGGCAGAAATGGCGAAGCAGAGTCCAGCATCAGGCAGACTTGGGTCCAAATCTGTCGCATTCCCATCAAATCCGCTTTTCAGAAAGCTAACACACGGATTAGCGCGCGATTTTTGGCGTGTTTTCGAGTTTGTCATGGAAGCTGGTGAGGAATGATTGGGCAGAGTTATGTGCCATCCATTCCGGAATGGTTCCCGAAAGAGCCAAAGCATGATTAAATTAATAAATAAAAATAAAATTGTCCCAAAAATCAGAAATTCCTGGGTTTTTTTCTGTCAGAAAAATAAACTTTGATTAGAAGAGAAAAAATGTTGATTTTGCTTCTAAATCTAAATACATAAACCTTCGTCCATTTTCTTGAATATTTTTCACACTCAAAGCAAATCAAATCAAAATAAATATGAGAGGTCGGAATTCGGTATTAAAATTTTATTATTATATCAAAATAAAATGTAAAAATAAAATGAATAAATAAAAAAGATTTTTGACTTATAACTAGTAAGAATAGAGTAATAACAAATGCGCCTGAAAAGAAAAGTAGACACCGGAAAGTGCGGTGTCTATGTACTTTAATACTAGACTATAGGCTGGATGAAAACTATACCTAAAGTTATATATCACAATCCTTATTATTCGATAAAATAATAACAAATCATTAATAACATAAACATGGAATATAAACATATACTTCAATTTTTTTTTTCTAAAAACGTCCAAAAATGCTTTTTTGCCCTTTTGACCATCCACGGGGATGCCATTTTTCCAATTGCAATTCCTCTTATCTGTTATTTCTATTCTCTTTTCAAACTTTTTTCCGCAAATTCGAAAAACTTTGAAAAAATAAAGCATAAAGTTGTGCACCGTCTATATGTACTTTGGGTTAGCTATCTTCAAAAATTTTTTGTTTTGATTTGCCAAAGTGATGGTTTTTAACATTCTAGCACCGACAGAACCCCTTTAGGGTTTTGGGGATGGAAAACACAACTTTTTATAGAGCAATGAATCCAAAAATGGAAATGGAAAGTGATCAAAAATTTTGTTTTCTTTGTTGATTCCTTGCAGATTTTATTATGGCTTTTTATTTTCTTGCTTTGATTGTTTTATCTCGACATTTTATTCCTCACTTGCAGAATTTTGATCAAATTACAAATGAGGATTAAAATGCTGGAGATAAACAGTCGAAGTAAGAAAACAAAACAGCATAATAAAATTTGCAAGTAGTCAACCAATAAATCAGAAAATATCATATATCTGGGTGAATTTTTCCATAAATTAACTTTAATACCTATATATGATTGATTATTTTTAAAATAACCTACAAAAAAGATTATGATGAATTAATTTGTTCATCATTATTGGAATTAATAAATTTTGAAAATTTCATGGATTAAATAATTTTTTATCTTTATAATAAAATTAATCTTTTTGCAATATCTTATACAATAAAAACACATCAATCTTCTGGATATCTATGAATAAAAGTCGGATATTCCAAAAATATTAATAGGTATTTATCCCGAGGAAACTACAAGCTACTTTTGTTATCAAACTTTTAAAGAAGGATGATAGGAATTTCATAGAATATTATGAGTTAAATTCCAAAATTGAATATATATCCCGGCATTCCCATATTTTAATCTAAATCTATGGTGAACAAATGGTCTAAATTTGGTTAAAAA
>LDKF01000318.1:8552-19643 GCA_001026735.1 Rotylenchulus reniformis | reverse complement strand
TTGATTATTTTTAAAATAACCTACAAAAAAGATTATGATGAATTAATTTGTTCATCATTATTGGAATTAATAAATTTTGAAAATTTCATGGATTAAATAATTTTTTATCTTTATAATAAAATTAATCTTTTTGCAATATCTTATACAATAAAAACACATCAATCTTCTGGATATCTATGAATAAAAGTCGGATATTCCAAAAATATTAATAGGTATTTATCCCGAGGAAACTACAAGCTACTTTTGTTATCAAACTTTTAAAGAAGGATGATAGGAATTTCATAGAATATTATGAGTTAAATTCCAAAATTGAATATATATCCCGGCATTCCCATATTTTAATCTAAATCTATGGTGAACAAATGGTCTAAATTTGGTTAAAAAGAAATTGCTAAAATAATAAAATCGATCATATCACCATCATTTTTAGCTTTTTTGTGAGGCCAAAACAATTCTTCATCCTGCACTGGTTATGCTCTAATTGCCCATGTTGACCACATGTGAGTCCGATGGATGTGTTTGTTCGGCTAAAATTCAAAAGTAATTAATTGAAAGGTGAAACCCATTCAAAAGTTTTCTCTAATCAATTGTATTATTTCATACAATTCTGTTGATTTGGTCGTTTCCGTAGACAACCATTATAAATGCACGCGCACAGCCAAATGACACAACAACCGATGATCACAATCGTCCAATATATGTTCAATCTTTTTCGTCGGCGACGGCGATCTTTTGCTTAAAAAAGCAATTTTCTGCAATTTTTCGCCCTAATGCTAAGTTAATTGAAATTCCATTTTTATTTTTTTTTGCATGATTTTTAAATAAAGCAATTGAAGGATATTTTAGAGAAAATTACCGTAAAAACTAATCTAATCGCCTTTAAAAAATGGGCTTTTGGGCTAATAAAGGTCTAAAAAATTTGTCAAGGCAAGGTGTCCTTCATTGTCGAATTCCAGTGTCGAAATTTACAGCTCTGGATTTCGGAAAGGGTGATGAAATTACCAAAGAAATGTGAAAAAGACTAAGGATGGATTGTTATGAATCTAGAATTTAAGTTTTTTCGTTTTTATGGAATTTAGATTTTTTCGTTTTTTCCTTACATAAAAATCAAAATTGACTAGTACCCCGGGGATACAAATGGAGGGGATCTTATTTTTCAACCACTTTCTAGGAGGGGTGGTCTTTTGGAGTGGGGCTCCTATATAAAGGGAGAGGGGCACAAAAAAAGTTTTTACGGGTTTGTAAGTGAAAATAAAATATATTTTTTAAATTTTTTTGGCCTACATGGGCTTTTTGACATCCCTTCTCCTTCGCCAATTGATGTTATCACCAGCTGTAACATGCGTTTCTCACGAGAATAATGCTCTTCATCACACCGTTCACCCTTTTTCGAGTGTCCATTCTCGTGTTCATTGGATTCGACCTTATCATTATTGGATAATCAAAATTATAAATTCGTTTTTTTATTAAACAATTTCAATATCAATAGGAATTCTATTCCAACTACATAAATCAAATACCAAAATATTTTAATTGGAACTGGAAGAAACAAATATGATCATCTTTGAATATTCTTTTTTAAAATTATTTTTTTACATAAATATCAATAGCAACCAAATTTCAGGTGAACATTAAACTAATAAAGAAAATTTTTTAAAAAGCATAAAGGCACTTTTAATCAAAATTTTAATTAAAAGTTATTGTAGAATTTTCTTAACCAATATAATATGTTAGGCAACCTGATTCTTTAGTTCAATTAGCTCTTTCACCACTTCTTGCATGTCAATCCCCTTCAATGGCGCAATTTCTGTTGCCGAAATTTGTTGGCGCTTTGCGATGAAATGGACTGCGTTGAATAATTTATCTTTCAATGGGATTAACATTGAATCGAAGTTCGGATCTATAAATAATTACATTTTAAAATTAATTTTTAAATATCATCACAGAATTATTATTGTATAAATTGCCTTTGTTGTGAAACGCCCTTTTTGCTTGAATTTCTGCGCTGATCAGTTCTTCAAATAATTGAGCCATTTCTGGATCATTTTCCCGAATAAATTCCATCCGATTTTTGAGCTGAGAAATTCTTTTTGAAAAGGCCGAGGAATTCATTAGCGCATCATAATTAATGTTCTAATAAAATGAAAAAAAATATTTAAAATATTTGTCTTATTATTCTCACCCCATTTCGACTCTCATACAATGCTTCAAGCAATTGCTGTTGTTCACACAAAGCACACGCGAATTGTCGGCCAAGTTGATTCTCCGATACAGTACCAAGGCCCATCTTAGTAAGCCAAAATTCGACTTCGACACAGTGCGGACATTTTGTCACTCCATCGATAATGGAAATGTTCAATATGGCCAGAAATATCGCAGGAATGACTGGTATTTGCATTTACCTTATACGATCTAATAAACCTAGATGGGAATAGGAAAGAATATAAATTATGAAATTGTTCCATTCAAAATTGCATCGCTGCTTATATTGGTAATTTTCTGTATAAACATTATTGAATTTTTTGTTCTAAAATATACATTACCTATATCCATTTTTGAATATAAAAATCGCATCAAAATTGTATGTAAATGAATCCATCATTTCTGATACAATTCTTGCAAATTGCAACTGATCAAGGTTAATTTAAAAAATGAGCAAAATTATCATTAAATATGGATATTTTACTTTATCACATGGGGAACCATCAGTAATATGAGCTCTACTAGTAACATCATTTCACAATATTTTATTTGCTCATTTTTTATTGGCTTTGATCATCTGAAATTTGCAATAATTGTTTTGCAATAATTGTTTAGGCTAAATTTTTCCCTATTTCGCCATTTTTTCCCTATTTTCTCCCTATTTTGCCCATTTTTTAAGAAATTCTTCACAAAAATGCAATAAAAACCGAAAATTTTAGATTTTTTGGAAAAAAAATTTTAGTTTTTTCCGAAAAATTTTTGGAAAATTTTTTAGTTTTTCCCAAAATTTTGGGATAATTTTTAGTTTTTTATTCAAATTTTTTCGCAATTTTTTTTGAAAAAATTTCGAAATTTTTTTTAAATTTTTTTGTGAATATTCAATTTTTCTAATGAAAACGTCTCAGGATATGGTTAAATTGGTTCTAAAAAGGCTTAATATTCTTTTTAAAAAAATTTTTGAATTTTTAGGTCATATTTTGGGGAAAAAAATTTCCCTATTTTTGCCTATTTTCGCTAGATAGCTCCCTATTTTCTCCCTATTTTGGCCTTTTTTTGCTCCCTAATAGGTCCCTATTTTGGCTTAAGAGAATTCCCTAAAACTTTTCACCCTAGTTATTAATCGCTATAGGCATATTCCTTTGGATATTCGCTGTCGGCTATTATGCATGCTGCTGTGAACCAAAACCATGGCCAACTTGTGGAGGAGATACTGATGATCGACAACCAGCTGATGGTATTAAATTTGTATTGTTTAATCTATGAGAGATGTGAAAAAGTACTATGGTATATACTAAAGAAGAGCTACCGTATTTCCTGTATTTAGACACCATAATCTTATTTTTCAACNTTTTTTGCTCCCTAATAGGTCCCTATTTTGGCTTAAGAGAATTCCCTAAAACTTTTCACCCTAGTTATTAATCGCTATAGGCATATTCCTTTGGATATTCGCTGTCGGCTATTATGCATGCTGCTGTGAACCAAAACCATGGCCAACTTGTGGAGGAGATACTGATGATCGACAACCAGCTGATGGTATTAAATTTGTATTGTTTAATCTATGAGAGATGTGAAAAAGTACTATGGTATATACTAAAGAAGAGCTACCGTATTTCCTGTATTTAGACACCATAATCTTATTTTTCAACTTCCTTCTCCAGCAGCAGAGAGGTGAGCGGTGAGCGCTCATCATCATTACAGGGAGAGGGGCCTTTTTGCAGGGAGTGGTCCACATTATAGGGGGGGGGCTTATTTTTAATCCATTTTTGGAAGAAGAAGTTTTTTTCAATTTTTGGGGGAAAATCAGAGAGCCATTTAAAAAACCCAGAAACATTTTTTTTACTAATTTTATCTTATTTTGCTTGAACACCATCAAGCTGAAAAGTATATTCTTTAGATTTTATCGTCCATTAACTTTTTTCCTAGACATTTTTCATCCTTTTTTTATTTTTTAGCTGAAGCAAGTCGTTCATCTGATTCACACGCTATCGACATGGGACATTAGACAAATCGGTACACATTCTTACCTATGAAGCCGGTGGATAAAAGATTTATTTTTTGATCGAAATCCGAGGAATACAAAGCAATTTATTTTGTTTACAAAGTTTTTTTTATATAAAAAAATAAAAGTAATTGTATTTTGTCTTCTTATAAATTCCAAAAATTGATTAATTGCAGATTGCAAATACCATGTTTTACAATCTTTAGGATAATGATTTTTAAAACTTTGATCGATCAACTCTATACTTTATTATCATTTCACACTGATCCAATCATCTCCTCTGAATTTTTTTTGTTTTGATTGGCCAAATTAGCGGTTTTATTTAATGTCAGACGGATTTGGTTAGAGCAATGAATATCCACAAGGTGGAAATTGGTCAAATTTCTGCAAGCGAGGAATGAAAGTGCTGGAGATAAAACAACCAAAGCAAGAAAACAAAAAGCCACAAAATTTGAAAGATGTTAGCAAAGAATATTATAAATGTAACGAATATCATAAATCTGGATCAATTAGTCCATAAATTCATTTTAATAAATATTTTGTTTGATTGGTCATTTTAAAAAAATAACCCTACAAAAAAGTTTATATGAATTTGTGCATCATTCTTGGAATGAATAATTTTCAAAAAAAACTTTATGGATTAAATGATTTATTTATTTATCTTATATTTAAATTATTTATTCAAAAGGACATATGCGGACCTTTCTTAATAACTTGGTTTTAATTCGGATCAAAACACAATTTAAATCAAATGTTTTTGATGTCAAAAAATAGAGTAAAAAATTGGCTACAAAATAAGTCTGCTCGAATTAGACGTCTGTGAAAAAAGTTATAGCTAAAACACTCTACATTTTACCAACAAATTTATTTTGGCCATAATTTTTTTTAATAATGAGCCAATCCAAATGAATTAAGGCTTATTTGGTAGGCTAATTTTTTGCTCTTAGGTACATTTGAGCTGAGTTATAACGTGTGTATTCCTATTTGAAAGTTTGAAACGAGTTATAAAACGGTCCGCAAAAGTCGCGCCATGATTCAAATTACATAAAAACAAACTAGTCGGTCTTCGGTACAGGATGGTGTCAGACTTGTTACGGATAAATATGAAATCAAGTTCGGATATTCCTAAATTACTCATTTATCTAGAGGAAACTTCAGGTTATCTTTTGTCATCAAACTTTTGTTGTAACAATGTTAATGAATTTAATAGAATTTTGAGCAATATTCCAAAAAGACCACACATAGTCCCAATATTTTAATCAAAATCTACGATGAAAAAATATCTGTTTTGTCAAAAAATCTAAAATAATAAAATCGATCCATGTTAGTCCTTTTTGTGAATTGGCCAAATATTTCTTTTGTCTTGCACTGAGCTTGCTGTTCTAACTGCCCATGTTGACCACATGTGAGTCCGATGAATGTTTTTGTTCGGCTAAAATCCAAAAATAATTAGTAATTAATTGAATAGGCGAAACCCATTCAAAAGTTTTCTCTTATCAATTGTATTATTNCCAATTCTTGTATATCAATCCCCTTCAATGGCGCAATTTCTGCTGCCGAAATTTGTTGGTAATTTGCGATGAAATGGGCTGCGTAGACCAATTTATCTTTCAACTGGATTAATACAGAATCGATGGCCGGATCTATAAGTTTATTAATTTTTTAAATTAAATTAATAATTAAATTTTTTAATAGTTAAGTTAATTGTTAATTTTTATTTTGAATCTGTGATTATTATAGATTTGCTCATAATCATGTAAATTGCCTTTATTTTGAAGCACCCTTTTTGCTTGAATTTCTGCGCCGATCAGTTCTTCAAGTACTTTGGCCATTTCCGGATCATTGTTCCGGATAAATTCCATCCGATTTTTGAACTCTAAATATCTTTTTGAAAAGGCCGTTGAACTCATCAACGCATCAGAATTAATATTCTGCAAAAATAAGAATTAAATGAAAATTTTACCTCATTATTCTCACCCCAATTCGATTTTCATGCAACGTTTCAAGCAATTGCTGTTGTTCACTCAAAGCACACGCAAATTGTTGGCCAAGTTGATTGTCCGATATAGTGCCAAGACCAATCTTGGTAAGCCAGAATTCAAGTTCGAGAGAGTTCTGACATTTTGTAACATCCTCGTGGTCATTTCCATTGGTAATGGAAATGTTCAACAAGGTCAGGAATATCAAAGAAATGAACGCTATTTGCATTATGCAAGCTTAAATTAAACAATATAAAAACCTGGGAAAAGTAAATAAAATATCTAAAAATGTATTTGCCATTTACATTGCATCGCTGCTTATATGGAAATTTTCCATATGAACATTATTGAATTTTCTGTTCCATTTTAGGAGATCAGAATAAAAACACAATTCTTGACAAAGGATAAAGGCTAAAAAATGAGCAAAAACCCTAATTTAAAAAATATTGGGGAATTATCAGGATGAGAATAAATTTACATCGTATGTTCACCATTTGTAATTTGTAATGTGTCTTGATCATTCCCCAATATTTTTTAAATTGGGTTTTTTGCTCATTTTTAGCTTTTATCCTTTGAATGTCAAGAATTATGTTTTTATTCTGATCTCCTAAAATGGAACATAAAATTCAATAATGTTCATATGGAAAATTGCCATATAAGCAGCGATGCAATGTGAATGGCAAATACATTTTTAGATATTTTTTACTTTTCCCAGGTTTTTATATTGTTTAATTTAAGCTTGCATAATGCAAATAGCGTTCATTTCATTGATATTCCTGACCATATTGAACATTTCCATCATCGATGGAAATGGCCCTGAGAATGTGATAAAATGTCCGAACTCTGTCGAAGTCGAATTTTGGCTTACCATTATCGGCCTTGGTAATGGTTCGGACAATCAACTTGGCCAACAATTCGCATGCGATTTGAGTGTACAACAGCAATTGCTTAAAGCATTGTATGAGAGTCGAATTGGGGTTAGAATAATAAGTCAAAATATTATTTAATTCCTTTCATTTTTTAGAACTTTAATTCTGATGCGCTAAAGGGTTCCTCGGCCTTTTCAAAAAGATATTTTGAGCTCAAAAATCAGATGGAATTTATCCGGAACAATGATCCGGAAATGGCCAAAGTACTTGAAGAACTGATCAGCGTGGAAATTGAAGCAAAAGAGGCGCTTCAAAATAAAGGCAATTTTACAATGATAGATCTTTGATTATAAATTAAAAAAGTATTTTCTTATAAAATTATTAATTTATAGATACGAACACCGATGCCATGTTAATCTCGTTGAAAGATAAATTGGTCAACGCAGTCCATTTCATCGCAAAGCGCCAACAAATTTCGGCAACAGAAAATGCGCCATTGAAGGGGATTGACATGCAAGAACTGTTGAAGGAATTAATGGTCCTATCGATGGATTTTGAGGTAAGCAATAAATTTAAACAATAATCTATGTCGAATTTATAAACCTGACATTATATTGATGCAAAAAATTCATCTTTATTTCATAAAAAGGATAAAAAAGGCAAAAAAATAAGTAAATTATTTTCTAAATTTATAGTCTTTCAATTTTCAATTTCCTTCAAAAATTATAAAAATGTTTTTTTTTACCGTAAATGCCAAAATTGTCACTTTTTAATGGCCATATTGGCACTTATTTTTTCATTGACGCAGTATGATAAACAAAAATAATAAACTTCAGAACAGAAAACAGAGAAATAAAAATGGCAAGGATGGTTATTCAAAAGGCAGTGAAAAGTGCGACGATGATCATTATTCCCGTGAAAAACGCATGTTGCAGCTGGTGATGACATAAATTGGCGGTGGTAATGGAATGCCACCAAATCCAAGTTTGTTATTCAATTGGTTAATGGATCCGAGAAAATAAAAAATAAAAGCTTATTTTAAGCAACTGGTCGACGTCGTCGTCGAAGGTCATTGAACAACATGGAAACGTTATTAATTGCTATAGCCATCATACTTTGGATATGCGGTGTCGCTTATTGTGCATTCTGCCGAGAACCGACACCATGGCCAAATCGTGGAGGAGATACTGCCAATCGACAAGCTGATGGTATTAAATATGAATAATTATATCTTTGGNGATTTATTTATTTATCTTATATTTAAATTATTTATTCAAAAGGACATATGCGGACCTTTCTTAATAACTTGGTTTTAATTCGGATCAAAACACAATTTAAATCAAATGTTTTTGATGTCAAAAAATAGAGTAAAAAATTGGCTACAAAATAAGTCTGCTCGAATTAGACGTCTGTGAAAAAAGTTATAGCTAAAACACTCTACATTTTACCAACAAATTTATTTTGGCCATAATTTTTTTTAATAATGAGCCAATCCAAATGAATTAAGGCTTATTTGGTAGGCTAATTTTTTGCTCTTAGGTACATTTGAGCTGAGTTATAACGTGTGTATTCCTATTTGAAAGTTTGAAACGAGTTATAAAACGGTCCGCAAAAGTCGCGCCATGATTCAAATTACATAAAAACAAACTAGTCGGTCTTCGGTACAGGATGGTGTCAGACTTGTTACGGATAAATATGAAATCAAGTTCGGATATTCCTAAATTACTCATTTATCTAGAGGAAACTTCAGGTTATCTTTTGTCATCAAACTTTTGTTGTAACAATGTTAATGAATTTAATAGAATTTTGAGCAATATTCCAAAAAGACCACACATAGTCCCAATATTTTAATCAAAATCTACGATGAAAAAATATCTGTTTTGTCAAAAAATCTAAAATAATAAAATCGATCCATGTTAGTCCTTTTTGTGAATTGGCCAAATATTTCTTTTGTCTTGCACTGAGCTTGCTGTTCTAACTGCCCATGTTGACCACATGTGAGTCCGATGAATGTTTTTGTTCGGCTAAAATCCAAAAATAATTAGTAATTAATTGAATAGGCGAAACCCATTCAAAAGTTTTCTCTTATCAATTGTATTATTTCGTTGCAATAATATTACATAACAGTAAAGCATACCTCCTCCATTCTGCTGATTTGGTCGTTTTCGAAGGCAACCATTATAAATGCACGCGCACAGCCAAATGACACAACAACCGATGATCACAATCGTCCAATATATGTTCAATCTTTTTCGTCGGCGACGGCGATCTTTAATTTTCTGCGATTTTTAATGCTTAGTCAATTGAAATTCCATTTCTAATTTTTTAGCTTGATTTTTCTTAAATAAAGCAATTTGAGGAATGTTTTGCAGATAATTAATGCATTCGTGAGCGAAATCAACATGAAAATATTTGTATTTGTAATTTTTTACTCACATGGGCCTTTAGGCATTCCTTCTCCTTCATCAATTGATGTTATCACCAATTGTAACATGCGTTTCTCACGCGAATAGTGCTCATCATCACACCGTTCACCCTTTTTCGAGTGTCCATTCTCGTGTTTATTGGATTCGACCTTATCATTATTGGATAATCAAGTTTGAAAATCATTTTTTTATTATTAAAAAATATCAATTCCGTTCCAACTACATAAATCTATTACAAAATGGTTTAAATGGAATTGGAAGAAAACTAATATCCCTTTTTAATCGATTTGTTTATGGAAATTAATGGGATAAATATTTGATCATTAAGGATCAATAACAATCAAATTTCAGATGAAAATTCAAAAGAGGAAAAATACACCTGAATCAAAATTTTTGTTATTATAAAAGGCAACAATGCTAAGCATAATTTTTTAAGTTATTATAGATTTTCCTAACAAATATACATAATAGTTATGTTAAGCTACCTGATTCCTTAGTTCAATTAGTTCTTTCACCAATTCTTGTATATCAATCCCCTTCAATGGCGCAATTTCTGCTGCCGAAATTTGTTGGTAATTTGCGATGAAATGGGCTGCGTAGACCAATTTATCTTTCAACTGGATTAATACAGAATCGATGGCCGGATCTATAAGTTTATTAATTTTTTAAATTAAATTAATAATTAAATTTTTTAATAGTTAAGTTAATTGTTAATTTTTATTTTGAATCTGTGATTATTATAGATTTGCTCATAATCATGTAAATTGCCTTTATTTTGAAGCACCCTTTTTGCTTGAATTTCTGCGCCGATCAGTTCTTCAAGTACTTTGGCCATTTCCGGATCATTGTTCCGGATAAATTCCATCCGATTTTTGAACTCTAAATATCTTTTTGAAAAGGCCGTTGAACTCATCAACGCATCAGAATTAATATTCTGCAAAAATAAGAATTAAATGAAAATTTTACCTCATTATTCTCACCCCAATTCGATTTTCATGCAACGTTTCAAGCAATTGCTGTTGTTCACTCAAAGCACACGCAAATTGTTGGCCAAGTTGATTGTCCGATATAGTGCCAAGACCAATCTTGGTAAGCCAGAATTCAAGTTCGAGAGAGTTCTGACATTTTGTAACATCCTCGTGGTCATTTCCATTGGTAATGGAAATGTTCAACAAGGTCAGGAATATCAAAGAAATGAACGCTATTTGCATTATGCAAGCTTAAATTAAACAATATAAAAACCTGGGAAAAGTAAATAAAATATCTAAAAATGTATTTGCCATTTACATTGCATCGCTGCTTATATGGAAATTTTCCATATGAACATTATTGAATTTTCTGTTCCATTTTAGGAGATCAGAATAAAAACACAATTCTTGACAAAGGATAAAGGCTAAAAAATGAGCAAAAACCCTAATTTAAAAAATATTGGGGAATTATCAGGATGAGAATAAATTTACATCGTATGTTCACCATTTGTAATTTGTAATGTGTCTTGATCATTCCCCAATATTTTTTAAATTGGGTTTTTTGCTCATTTTTAGCTTTTATCCTTTGAATGTCAAGAATTATGTTTTTATTCTGATCTCCTAAAATGGAACATAAAATTCAATAAT
>LDKF01000317.1:33697-76701 GCA_001026735.1 Rotylenchulus reniformis | reverse complement strand
ACGGAATTTCTCTGGGGAGCAAGGGTAAAAATTTATTGATCGGGAATATTTTCAAAAAAAAAAAGAAAGTTTTTTTGGTTATTATGGAGAATGCCAACACCCCGTTCCTTCTCACTCCCCTCTATACCTCTCATGTCATCATGATTCATCCAAAGAGAAAAAGCAAAGAAGCCAAAGATGTGAAACGAATTTTTCTTTTTTTTTGAATAGCAAAGGTAAAAATTAAACAATGGAAAAACAAACAACAGGGGAACCCGTAGAAAAGCTGGGGCCCCATCCCTGGTGACTTGGCAGAACAAATCATTGATTCGTTTTCAATGATTTGTCCATCGCGAAAATTTTTGTGCAATTCAAAAATACCGTATTCTCTCTAAAATAAGCCCCCCGGGCTTATTTTTTAAAACCCCCTAAAAAGAGGGGCTTATTTTAGAGAGAGAGGGCTTATTTTTCGAACCCCCTCATGAGCTGTATTGGGCATTTTAAAATTGGGTTTTGAATAATAAAATTTTCAATAATTATAATTATATTTTTTGAAAATTGAAAAAAAATGAAAAAAACAATGATTTTTAAACAAAAGTTCAAAACACATTCTGGAAAAAATCTGCTTTACGATTCATCATTCAGAAATCCATTTTGCTCATCTTGTAAAAAAGTTAAATACTTAAATGTGATAAATGTAGGATTTATCCTTTATGTAGTAAGGATGGGCAACCTTAGGCGCTACTACGAAGGTGGAACTTTCATTGTCAGTCGATATTTCATAATTTCTTACTTCTTTAGCCGCTATTAAAAAGATTATTAAAAAATATTAAAAAACGTTAAAAATATAAAAAAACCACATTCATGGTTAGAGATGGGATTTTTATAAACTATTTTTTTGCTGCATAGTTTATGGCCAAATATGCATAAAAACATGTTCCTAAAGTTATTTGATGCATTTTCGAGTGACTTTTTGTCAACTATTTCCAACTATTTCAAGGTTTTAGCAACTAATAGTTTTTTTACCAACTATTTTGACATTTTTGGGCAAATTTTCTAGAAAAAATTGGAAAATTGGTAAGATTTTTCGAAAATTTTCAAGGAAAAATGAAAAAGGAGCTGGAGCCGTAAATTTTGAAGGGAAAACGAGTGACAGGCAGTGTTCTGCCTGATCCACCTTTTTCGGAGATGATCTGATCTGATCCTGATCCTTTTTGATGATCCACACCACAACAGCGCTGCTGAAAAGTGACCAATCTTGGGACTTTAGCTTTTTTGAGTCTCGATATACATTTTTATTTTTTCGGGTTATTTTGGTTTTAACTATCATATTAATAAACAAATTAAGCAATTTTTAGATTTTTACTTACAACGGTAGATTACTATGCAAAAGAATTCCACGTACCTTTTTCAAAGTCGAATTGATGTGGAGCAATTTTCANGCAATAAAAACGAAAGTGAAAAAAAAAATGATTGAAAAAATAGAATTTACAAAAAATCAGTTTAATAAAGACTTTGTCATTGAAAATGAAAATAATAATGGAATTGAACAAAAATTGTTTTTGAAATAGTTTAAATCAACTCACATATCATTTGTGAATAAAAATTGGTATTTTACCATTTGAAACTCATTTGTCACCCACAATTCAATTTACCACCAGCAATAAGCCACCCAACAAAAGCACCCAATGCAAAAACAAAAATGACAAGGCAAATAAGCTCCATGATAGTCCTCGCACTCATCCGTTTTTTCCTTCGATGCCCATTTCCAATTGCTTAAATAATTTGTTTGTTTTTTTTAATAAAATTGTTGTGCGGAAATCAATGAACAATTTGTGCTCGTCTATATCATTTTTAAACCCAACTTGCAAAAAATATATACTGTAAATTTAAGAGTTTTTGTCAACTGTACGTCTCGTAGTTTTCAATTTTTTTTAAATTTAAATAATCGCTTAATTTTTCCACAATTTCGCGTTCTATTTGTTTTTGAGAGTGCTGCTTTTTAAAATCTACATCATAAGGTAGCAAATAAATGTTTTATTTATTATATTATTTATTTGATAAAACTGCTGTCTGATAAAATGCCTCTATAATCCTCGATTCGATGAACTTAGGCTGAGTTGTTTCTTAAAAAGACTCATTCGTTGACCAATTATTTTCTGCAAGGTGGAAGTTATTTTTTTATTTAAAGTTGCAAAAAATAATTAAAAAGGACAAATGCTCTCGAGAAAATTTTTGAAATTTTTGAAGAATTCGATTATTTTTATTATTTTTATTTTTCAACATTTGAACTCCTTTCGACGTGAGAAATTAAATTCTATTGTCGTTGAATACATATATTCAAAAATCAACTGCAGATTTTTAGTATGGGTTTCTAGTTGGCGTTCACTAGTATTTCTTTTTGATTTCATTATTGAGACGTCCTTTTGATATTATATTATTGAAACGACAAAGCAACTCTTAGAATCAACAAGTGTTTATTTTTGCAACTGCAGGATATTTGACGGAAGTCTAATGTGAATAATGCCTTATGATGCCTTATTATAAAAAATCTGCACTTTTTTTCAAGAATTTGGTCAACCTTAAAATTCAGAAAAAAACGTTTAGTTATATACTATAGTTGTTTATTTGGAGAAGCAAAAGTTGATTTTGTTGTTTAAAAGTAGCCTTAAAGGAAAAAATCGTCGTTCCTTTCTTTACCAATCGTAAATTGGTTGCACTTCCGGATCGATGTGATAACTAAGGGCAGCAACGGCATGAGGTATAAAATTCAGTGGCACGAATGCCAATGATGTGATGTTTCTTACTTGCTCGGCAAAATTCGGATTTTATTATAGATCTTAATGAAGAAAATAGCTTAAAATATATAAAATGAATATTTGCCTATATTAAATTTGCATCCGCCAGGTGTTTTTTTAAGTTTCGAACCAAGTGAAAAAATATCCCCGAATTTCACAACGAGGAAACACAGTTTTAATCGCATTGGTCAAGCCGATTTCAAAGTCACACGATATTGATGCAGGGACAAAATTCGGCCAAAACCCCGTAATCAAATTGAACATCTTTCGATATATTTCCGTTGTTTTTGACGGCAAAAAAGGGCGTATAATAAAACCCATTTGCCGCGTCTAAAATTCTTTTAATCAAGATTTCAAAATGTAGAAAAATAAATGGCAAATACCTGATGAAACAACGGAGGGCTGATGCTAAAAGTACCGTCCACGTAAAGATCTTTCATTTCTCCAGTCCATCGGCCATTTGCACTTCTTCCGAAAATAAGTATGCTTAAGTGAAATTTTGAAACACAAATTTAAACGAATTATTGAGTATTTTTGTTTAGAAATATAAAAAAATACCGTTGTGAACCTGGGCCCTAGTCGGCTAGAAGAAAGTTCTCAACTTCATTTTCATTCCTGCTGCTCTAAATCTTATAAGTATCGGGTATTTGTAATTGTTCAAGGCTGAGGGGCGCTGCCGGAACGGGGTCATATTCATGTCTCATCCGCTTGACCAACTAAATTACCGTGGCATTTTTCGTTGGAATTTGTGGAAGCACAGGTGTCCGTCCTAAATAGTGATGGCCCACCGTGCTGAGTCATTCCGCAAAAAGTATCAAAAAGGGCGTTCCGCAAAAAGTATCAAAAAGGGCGTTCCGCAAAAAGTATCAAAAAGGGCGTTCCGCAAAAAGTATCAAAATAGTAAATCCTTGTATCATTACTACAAAATCTCTAAAAATCATATAAAACTATTAATTAAAGAAAAATCCTTAAGAATTATTAATATTTTGTACAAATATTTTAATAAAATATGATTTCAGCTAAAAGCTAAATTTATAAATAAATGAAAGAAATGTATTAAAAATAATTTACATTCGTCGCCATAAAACGATCAGCTCGTTTAAAAAAATTATAACCTAAACGAACTATTGAAGTTTTCTTGGATGACAAAAAAGAGTACAATAAAAATTGGGCGCCGATTGAATTGCTTTGAATCCTCGATTTTTTGAAACGAATTCTTTATTACATATAAACTGCTACAGGAAAAGTGAATGGACAGAGAAAAAGAAATCAGACAACAATATAAGTGTAAGAAATTTATGATTTTTAAAGAAAGGATTATTTTATTATAGCTTTATAAACTTGTCTTTTTGTCTTTTAATATTTATTTATTTATTTTTTTGTTTTTTTAAGATCTCCTTTATATATATATTGGATTTTTAGACATTTTGTAGTAATGATACAAGGATTAACAATTTTGATACTTTTTGCGGAACGCCCATTTTGATACTTTTTGCGGAACGCCCTTTTTGATACTTTTTGCGGAATGACCTAGCACCATGGCCCACAATGTCCATCGATTCAGTTTGGCTAGTGTCTTTTGAATCATTATACTAATGTTTGCCGATTTGATTTTATTCTTTATTCTAACTGAATTATTTTCAAACAATTTTATATAAAAATTAATGATTTATAGCAGTTAAATAAGACAGGATCCTTAATGTTTGAAAATTTAATATTTTTTCGAATGTGAATAAAATTTTAATTTTAAATTTTATTACACTAATCTGATAAAATAAATAAGGAACTATTCAGATAAGGAAATATTCAGAATCTTGCGTTAATTTTTTTTAAGTTTAATTTAAGTTCAAAAGTTCATATTGAAGTTAAAATCTTATTATTTTTATAAAGTTTAAATGATTTTAAATTTTCAGATATTAAATTCAGTAAAATATTTGGCACCATTGGTTGCACAATTTCTTTATAAAATTTATTTTATTCAAGTGAAATATATTTTTATTGGATTTTTTCTACGTGTTGAACCCTTTAAAATGAAAAATTTAGCTGAAAATCAGTTTAAATCATTTTTTAGATTCAAGGCAGAAAAAATGGATGGGATGCCCACCGAAATTAATACTTTTTTTTAAGTAGTTTCAACGGTAGAAAATGGATGATGTCCAAAAAATTCAAATTGTAATTTAATGAATTGAAACTATTTGATTGGCGGACCATTAATACATTTTCAAAGTTACAAATCATTTGTTCAATCAGTACATGGTTAAAACAACAAAATATCATTTTTATAAAAGTTTAGATGTTCAGATGATGTATTGACCATATTCGGATGAAACAATTTTTAAAATCTTCATAATGTATTGTAAACCCTGCTACCAAAGTTTAGAAAGTTGGTCTTGGTTTCAAACCATTTCCCAAGGGTTTGGTAAATGTTTGGCAAACTTCGGATAATCTTTTCAGAATCGGCTGCAACCTATTTTTTCCCCTTTCCTTTTCGAATGAGTAAAGGTGTAAAGGAATACTTAACCTGGGAATAAGGTATTCTTTTTAAAAAATGACAATAAAATGTTAAAAAATATTAAAAAATTGAAAATGTAAAGTTTAGAGATACTTAGATAATATGGTTGGAATATGGAAAAGTTGGTTTTAAGTTAGTAGAAAAAAAGAAAGCCATCAATTTATGACCGGATGATTAGGAAAAAATTATAGTTGATCAGATAGAGTGTGTCCAAATTTGGGGTAACTTCAATGTTTTTAATGACCATTCCGTATTTATTTTTAATCAGTCGAAAATTATTAATATGGAATTGTTGAATCCAGACATCTACCACTTGGCCTCGTGGTAGATGTCTGGATTCAACAAAAAGGAAACTCAAGGTTTCAGCCGAATCCTTGGCCGTCTGGATCAATTTAGTCACATTGGCTAGGTCCTTGCACCTTGCCTCGATTCCACATGTGTTAACACCCCCACCTATTGGGTGTATTATAGCCTGCAGTCCCGCAGCCTAGACTTGCAGAGGCCGATGTCACATACTCATGTCCTGCTGAGCGGGCTTGCGTTAATCCTCGAAAGAACGCTGGGCGGCCATTCCCTCCCTCTCAGAATCTGCCGCCACCACCCCTCCATTTGAGTCGGGTGGGCGGGTGGGTCTGTTGTGTACCCGAATAAATGAGGGTAGCCCGTGGGAATCGAACTTGAGTTTCCTTTTTGTTGAATCCAGAAATCTACCACGAGGTAGATGTCTGGATTCAACAGAAAGGAAACTCAAGTTCGATTCCCACGGGCTACCCTCATTTATTCGGGTACACAACAGGAATCAAATCTTTTTAAAATGTAAATTTTAAATCCATCACAGGATAGACAAATCAAAAATGACTTTATAATACAAATATTGTATAATATTTATTGGAAAAAATATTTATCTGGCAAAAAATATTGTGACAATAAAGACAAAGTAAAATAAAATGATTAAAAGAAGATAGGAATTTACAAAAAATCCAGCTTAAAAAATAAAAAGGATAATAATAATGGAATTGAACAAAAATTGTTTTTGAAATGGTTTAAATCAACTCACATATCATTTGTGAATAAAAATTGGTATTTTACCATTTGAAACTCATTTGTCACCCACAATTCAATTTACCACCAGCAATAAGCCACCCAACAAAGGCACCCAATGCAAAAACAAAAATGACAAGACAAATAAGCTCCATGATAGTCCTCGCACTCATCCGTTTTTTTCTTCGATGCCCATTTCCAATTGCTTAAATAAGCAGTTTTTCTTTATTAAAATATTTTAATGAAAATTGTGCTCATCTATCTCATTTTTGAACCCAGCCAGAAACCAGAACCAACCAGAATTTATTAAGTTTGATACGATTTTTTATCTATTTGAAAAAATTAGTTATAAAAAATCAATCAATAATTTTAACCTTTGTTCCCATAATTTTGTGGAAGGAATTTGGCCAAATGGTTGTTTTGTGTTAGGGTTTTCCAGGCCCGGAAGACGGTCCAAAGTTCTTCATTATCAGAACCTGTACTTTCTTCACTGTTTCCTCCTCCAAATACTTCTTCCATCAACACTTTTGCCATTGTCAAAATTTCATTTTGATCAGTGTTTTTCGAGCTAATTTCCATCGGTTGCACTTTGAAAAGGTCTATACCTTCGGCTTTGGCAATTTGTTCGATCAACTTTTGCACTTGGCAAATAAGTTTTGGCACTTTTTCGCTGCTAGAACTCCAAATAACTCGAGAGCATTCGGTCATCAAACGAATTATTTCGGTCATTTCCGGATTTTTACTCGTAATTTTGCGATGAAATTCACCCGATCGTAATGATTTGTAAATTTTGACCAATTTAGGCCATTTGTCCAAATCATTTGTGCACTTTTCGAAGTTAGAATTTATCTATGTTTATTTACCGTAAAACCTGTATTATAACCCACTGCAGTTGAACCCCCCTGTAATAGACCCCCCCCCCCTCTGGAGGGGGTTTGAAAAATATAACCCGCCTGCATTAGAACCCCCAGGGGTAATAGCCAAAAATTTGATTTTTTATATATGGAAAAGGAAAATTTTCAAAATTCAATGGAATATGCGCTATCGTAGTCTCTTTCACCAAAAATGCGAGCATTTCTCATCTTGGTAAAATTTTAGAGTGTATTTCTTTTCGAGAACCCTGTTCTTAGGGGTGTATTTTGGTCCGAGACCTCATCTTTAGGGGTGTATTTACTCCAGGATCCCTTTTTTGAATTTTTTCGAAAAATTTCGGTAAATTAAGGCACTGATGAGGAAAATTACTTAAAATGAGCTGATTTTTGAAGAATTTTGGAGATTTTTTTCTTGAAAATAGCTCAATTTTTCTACCAAATGTTCCTTCATCATTCAAATAAAATATTACCCCCCTCTCCACCGATGAGGTTGAAATATATAACCCCCTTGCAATTGAGCCCCCCCCTGTAATAGACCACCCTCTGGAGGTGGGTTGAAAAATATAACCCCGGGGGTTGTAATACAGGTTTTACGGTATGCTCCATTAAAAAGTTAATCCATTTAAATTTAAACATTATAACTTTTGCTATGTTCGGTTATATAGGTAATAATTTTCGAGAAATTTATACGCTTTCGATATTATTGGCAATCATACATAATGATATGAAAGCCCAAAATGTGCACAACCTATATATAATAATGTGAAACTCTGTTTCTTCTTAGCCTATCATTCGACTGTATGAGTTACCTTATAATATATTAATTTCATCTTTGCTATGTTCCATACCTCATATTCAGATTGTCCAGAACCTGGTTGTTCATGGTCCAATTTGCTATTTGCCATTACTTCAATCAATGGTCGGACTTTGTCCAACTCACACAACAATCCCCGCAACTCTTTGTCGTCTTCTTCGGTTACCACAGAGGAGGCATTGGTAACATAGCAGAAATGTGAATTTTGATCACATGAAACGCAAAAATGTTTGTGTCCTAAAAGAACAATGTCGTGTCCGAAAATGGCAAAGTGGGTGTGGGAATGTGACTTTTTGCAATATCCATTTTCCATTTCCTTATTCTATTTTAAGTGAGCTTGGAAAAATTTTCTTTTGACTCACAGTCAGTCAAAGTGTAAGGTATCATTTAGAAAAATATTTTCAGTGATTTTTTTGAAAACATTTTGGAAAAGAATTTATCATTTGCACCAAAAAATTAAAACAAATCTCTGTAAAGAAGCAACCTTCCTGTTCGCTTTTCTGCATCGGTCTAAAGTCTTCTTGCAACTTTTTGATGTCCGTTAGTAAGTTCAAATTGGATTCTACGCCAACTTCTGCTGATGCCGATCTCGATTTCAACGTATGGTCCTTTACCATAAGTTTCGGCATCATTTCGTACGCTGCAGTCATTCCGGGAGTTACTAGTACAAGTAATAATATTAACAGCAAATTACACATATTATTGTGATGAATCTGAGAAGTTAATCTATTTTTATAAATATATTGTTTACATTATATAAGGTATATATTTTGAAGATTCCGTACATGCAGACTTGATATGATTCGTGAACTTTAGGCCGAGTTGTTCCTTAAAGAGACTCATAATATTGTTAAAAATCAAATAAAATTTAAAAAAGAATCCGATAATTATTAACTAGATCAAAAAATACGAAAAAATCATTAAAAATTGATCGATAAGTTGAATGCGATGTTTTATCTCTTTAGAATCTTTTTGAAATCTTAAAAATTTAAAAGGAAATTGAATTTTGTTTTACTCCCAGGTTATCTTACTCTTTTTTATTTGATAGATGATAATAATTAGGAAATAATGAGAAATATATAATCATTTAATTTTTCCTTTCATTATTCATTTATATTCGCATTTATTTATTAACAAATAAAACAAACTATCTTATTAACATTTATTGAACAAAAAACTAACAGAAATATGGATATTAAAAAACGCATATTATAATTGAAATTTAAAAAAAATACTCATTTAGGTTTGAGGAATATACTAAAAAAGCCCTTTGCAAAGGAACTTGCAGATAAGTCTTTTTTTAGCTTTGACGAAACAACATAGTATCATGCGAACTTATAAGGACGGAATGATCAAAATGTTATAAAATCAAAATTCCTTTATTGAGTTCATGAATTTTTTTGGGTCCCAAAAAACCTCAAAATTGGGTGTTCCGAATTACAAACCGTGCTGGGTCATTTGGCGAAAAGTACAAAAATGGAATCCTTGCTTGTGAATTACAAAATGTCCAAAAATTTATTAAAACAAAAACAAGTAAAATTATCAAAAAAGACCAATCAATTGTTATTTGCAACCGAATCTTCTTAAAGTAATTAACATTCTAATATTTAAGGCGATGTTTTGTTTTATTCGAATTAGTTACTACTAATTATTAAATTTCGTACTAGACATTTTGTAGTTCACAATCAAGGATTCTATTTTTACACTTTGTGGCCGCCAAACGCCCATTCTTCCACTTTTCGCCCAAACGACATAGCACCAGTTCTATCGGTGTTCTGGTCGTTTTTATCATTTTCTGAAAACAAAGTTAATACATTGAAATATAATAACATATTAAAATATTTAAAAATTTAGCGCAAAATGCCCTAAATACGCTCCATACGCCCCAAGAAAGGAAAAATATGCAAATAAGAATAAAAAGTCCGAAATATGCATTTTATATAATATATTTTATGGGTTAAAATTTTTTCTTGCATTTCGTACCTATGAATCAGCCTTTTCAGAGCAACTGATCAGCTTACAACTCGGAGTTGGAAATGAGCTTGAAACTGCAATCTAATATGGATACACTCTATCTGATCATTCCACAAATTTTTTTATATGATCGCTGATCATATTATCTCTCATAGTCCTTAATATGCTCCAATTTTTATTTTCCTTTCCTTTCTTTTCCTTTTACCATCCAATTCTCTCCCAAAAATGATTTAGTCTTTTTAAATTTTAGTCTTTTTATAAGAAAATAAATTAAAATTGTATAAAATTGGTTAGTTATTATTAGAAAAATAAATTAATAAAAATTTATTTTTTAAATTTATCTAAAAATAGATCTTTACCTCGATCAGCTTGTCCTCTTTTTTCAACTATTTTTAAATCTGAAAGTGTGTAATAAATTTATCTGCTCATGTGTGCAGAAGTATTTAGAACAAACTTAATATTTTTGTAAAAAAAATGATCGAGACCAAGTAGTCATTAGCCGAACGATGATGCTAGGCAGTAGGGTCGCAGCAGAATCCCCTTTATCCGCGCAGGTTTCCAGTACACATCCCAAGTACCAATATTAAGACCCCCGCGGGTTCTATCACTTTTCCTCTTCAGATTTCTTCATCAGCCGGAAAAAAATTAAAGGAAAAAATTTCATCTTTTTGCAAATTTTTTGAGGGTTATGAATTTTTTATCTAGCATTTATTATGGGTGCACATAATTTCCCTCCAGTCGTTCCCCTCCGCGGCAGAGAAATTCTTATAATTTTTTCATGTAAAACCTAGAGAAATTAGTTTGGTGTCAAAAGATAGCCCTAAATGTCTGCTATAAATTTGCAAGAACATCTATCCGATTTGGCCAAGTGGAAAAAAGTTATGTCCAAGTTAAGCCATAAAATCGTGGTTTTGGCCAATGGTCTGGCCATAACTTTTTTAGAGTTGGCCAAATCGAAAAAGGTCCCCCCCTCTTCACGGCTGAGGATGAAAAATATATCCTTCCCCTGCAATATAAGTATAATAGAATGGATCCTCTCCCTCAATAGACCCCACTGCTGAAAAGGGGTTGAAAAATAAGACCCACAGGGTCCTAATACAGTAAATATAATAAATGATAATTTGGCCATAATTTTTTGGATTGGCCAATACTGATCAGATCCAATTAAGTCATCAAGTACATTTTATAATTAAATTTGGGTATTATAATCGTGCTGAGTCGTTTGTCCAAAAGTGACAATGTAGGATTTATGACTTAATGTCTCAACGACGGAACGTCTAAATACCTAATTAAAATAATTATAAATATTTAATTTTTAACTATAAATATTGGTTTTCGGATTGTTTTAAAGGCTTATTATAAATTGTTTATTTTTATTTATTTAATGAGTAGGTGCCCGATTTGTTGAAAAAAATAAATAAAAAGAAGTGTAATCACATTTTTTTGCTTATTTATTTTTCTACGCCAAAAATTTTCGAGAGGTTTTTCGAGAATGATTTTTTCGTTAAAAATATTTTTTATAATATCCGATCTTTCGTAAAACTTAGATCGATTGATGCATCTGATATTGAAGAAATCCATAAAAAAATTTTAATTTAAGCAAAAAGATGTGCATCTTTCCATTATTAAGTAAAAAAATAATACAAAAATTAAAATAACTAAAAAAATTATAATAAGCTTTTAAAACAATCAGAAAACCAATATTTAGTTACAAATTAAATATTTATAATTATTTTAATTAGGTATTTAGACGTTCCGTCATTGAGACATTAAGTCATAAATCCTACATTGACACTTTTGGACAAACGACATAGCACCGATTATAATCCGAGTTATGATGCTTTGAGTGAGTGATAGCATGCTGGGACCCACAGAGAAGGGTTAAGCACCGAATGGACATTGAGGGGAAGGGATTTGGGAAGCAACCCTGGCCAGGGATTGCATTGGAGCTTATCCCCCCAAAGATAGAAAATCCCAAGAAACAATCCTCGGGACTATTGTCCCTCCTCCGGCGAGCGCTCGTCCGGAGATCCATCCATCACAACTGATTGCCCCCTCGGGCTGGGGAAAGGAAATCAACCACAAAAGAGGCGGAGAGTAGAATCGATGGGGATGAATGATCAAAGAACGGAGACGGAGCGAGAGTCATCATTAGGACACGGAAGGATGGGTGATTTCCTAGGCTAAATTTAGGGAATCCCTTACATTTGTTAAATTCATGATTCGAGTTTCTACCCGATAATTTAATCCTACACCGACATTTAAATGAAACTTATACTTATATGAAATAAAAAATAGATTTTTATTCAAATAAAGGACATTTCTTAGCTGAAAGATTTTTTCCAACAGTTTTCAGATCATCAAAATTTTTTGTCATACATCTCCATACAAAAGAAAGCAAAGCAATTTTCGCGCTCGTTAAGTATATGAAAATGGAAAGAAATTGGGTTAAAATCGGGAACATGGAAACACATGATCAAGGCGAAAAGAAAAATTGAAAATTGAAGTACTAAGGAATTGTGGAGAGGTATAGGACATCCCATTATGATGTAAATGGTAGCAAAGGCGAGGAACAAATTTTAAAACAAGTGAAACGATCTTTTTGGGGGAGTTTTACGGAATGTAAGTACTTGTGTCTGGTAAAATTTTGAATTTCAGATCGAAGGATGATCGAATTAGCATAGATGGCATAGCATAGCTTTCTTTTGTTTCTGATCAGTGTTAGGGCGTTAAAAAAAGTGCCAGATGCTTAGCCTTGGACGAATTTTTTTTTGATTTGCTAGGCCAACACATAAAAAGCTATTGTGCAGAATGTTGAGCTCCATCTTCTGGTATTTTTAACTTTTTGGAACTTCAGTCAAAAAGTTAGAATTTTTCCGAACAATAGGAGTTTTCATAAAAAGTTCGAACATTTGTTCAAATTTCGAGAAATTAAAAAGGCCAAAATGCTTAAAATTAAATTCAACGCAATGCTTTTTTTTTTACTTTAGACCTAACGAGTCTAAAAAAGTTTTCGGCCAAATTTTGCCATTTGGCGCTATTTTTTAACAGCCTAGCACCCTTCTGTAAAAAAAATCTGGATTACTCTTGGCCGTTCCTTGCGCTCTTCCGGCCTCATTTCTTCCCCGATGCGCCCTTCTTTGTGCTGCTGCTGTCCCTCTCGCGCTTTCGGCTGGTTGCGCAACCCCTGCTGATGGGATGGCGGCTGGATGTTGATGGGCCGGCAGCAGATGGTGGGCTGTCGTTTGTTGTGACCACGCGTGACCGCAATCGGTAAGCAACAGTCGGGCTCGAGTCCGCACTCTCCGAGGATGACCTGTGCATGCCCTCAGCAGGAGGGGACCTAAATTATTATATGGGGTGAAATCATTTTAATTAAATTAATTATTATTCAGGGCCAGAACACAAATGGGCTAGAAGAACGTTAAAAAATGCAAAAGCTTGGCCGAAAAATTATTTTAAAAAATTCGGCAAAAAATTTGAGTTATCACTCAAAAATCCTTTTTTCGGTGGTATTTCAGGAAATTTTCGAACTTTGTTTCGAATTTCGAAAAATTAAAACAGAAGATAAAAAATTCTGTTGTACAGACATAAATGTATTAAAAATGAATTGCTAAAAATTTAAATTCAACAATCCGAAGGATGATAAAACAAAAAATTTATGATTTCTGTGCAATTTTTGGATTTTGCTTATCCTAAATATTCGGCCAACAAACGGCGATGGTACAAATTTCAAATGCAAAAATATAAATTCCAATTTTTGTCTCTAAAATTCCCAAGATTTCAATGCAATTTACCATGAACATGAATCCAGGTAATTGAATGTCAAAGTGGGCACTTCCATCCCGTTCTTGTGAGTGCTGCGGAAGTGAAGGGGCTTGTCCGGCTTGAAAGTGTCGCGATAGAACTGATCAGCGGTGGTCAAATCCGCGATTGGACAGCGCCGGAGGCGGTAGCCATTGCACGCGTAGTATTCGTGATAGAATTCTGTTTCTGAAGGAAACTGTTCCAGCAAAAGCACCTCTCCAGTGGGCGGATGGTCAATGCGGAAGGGGATCTATAAATGGGTTTGAAAAGTGAGCAATGGAGCAAAATTGTTGTCCCGTAAAAAAATGGTGTTAGGCCGTTAAAAAAATGCCATGCACAAATTTTGGCCGAATTTTTTTAAGACTTGCTAGGTCGAAAGTATAAAATGCCATTGTGCAGAATTTAAGCTCTATCTTCTAGCACTTTATTTTTTTAAATTCGAACAAAAGTTCGAAATATCCCCTAATAAAGGTATTTTTAAATATTTCGAAAAATTAAAATACCAAAAGATAGAGCATAAAATTCTGTACAATGGCTTTTTATACCTTCGACCTTTTAAAAAGTTATCGGCCAAAATTTTGCATTTTGCACTTTTTTTAGTGCAAAATTTTTTACGCATTTTGCACAATTTTTTGTCGCTTAGCACCGAAAAAATCAATAATAAAGTCTGAAAAAATGTATGCTCAGATTTTTTATGATGTATCAAATCTATGATTTCGTTATTCTTTGATTTTTCATTGTGATGAATTCACCAGCTTGTCCTTGGGTTTCAAATTTTATCTGGTGCCCATTTCTAATATAAAAATTTTAATCAAGAAGGAATACTTTAAAAATAAAATATTAATCAATTTAAGGTTTGTTTAGTTGTGCAATTTAGAGAATATTTTTGGGTAGATTTTTCTGGAAAAAAATTTCCTTGCCTAAATTTCGATGCTGAAGATGCTGGAAATCTGATGAGATCAGATTTGAGCATTTGTGAATTAGAAAGATCTGAAATCTTTTACTTAAATTGAATACACCAATAAGAAATAAATTCTTCGCAAATCCTTGGCAAAATTCAGTATATTAAATAATCCAAGATTTTTTTAAAATACAGTTAATTAAAATAATGAATTTAATGGAATACCTGTGAATCCGAATAAAAATTGAGCAAAAATTTGCGCTGGTCAGAGGGCGATTGGGACTGTCGAAGCAACTTAAACAAAATTTATTTGGATATGATAGATATATCGATCGATATGATGAATTTATTGAAAAACAAAACAAAATAGGATCAGATGATTTTTGGCACACGGATATTTCGACAGTGAAGGAGAATTGTCCGGGAAACTTTTAGACCTTGTTAGACCAAAAGTGTAAAAAGCAAAGAGAGTTGCAACATTTCTATATTTTTTCGTTAAAAATGCCGGTATTCCTCGAATTTACTTAGAAAACAAGGCGCTAGTGACAAAGTGGCCGATTTTGGGACTCTAACATTTTTTGAGTCCCGGGAATAAAAATGTTTAAATTCAATGTATTTACTCGATTCTTATATTAAATATGGTGAAATTATTATATTAAAAAGAATAAATCCCATTTTTTGGCCTGTAATACATATGGCGCGCTTTTCCGCATTTAAATCTGTTCATATAAAGGCGGTCAGGCATTTTGTGTCCGAGTGAAAAATAAAAGAAAAAGTTGCACAAACTCATAAAGAAATGGGATAATAAATTTTGAATAATAAAATTAAAATATAAAACTTGAGCCCCGAGACTCAAAATCGGATACTTTGTAACTAGCGTCGAAATCAATTTTGTGTAATCAACCGGTGCTAGGTCATTTCCTGAAAATCGGCAAAAACGGGCGATTCCTGAAAATCGGCAAAAATAGGCGGTTTTAGTCTATAAAATCTCGAAAGCCTAAAAAATTGAATCTCGAAGAAAAACAATTCAATGGCGAGTAATTGGTTAAAAACAAATGGATTTGATTGACAATTTCTATAATTTTCGAATTAAAAAACATTAAAAAAATAAAATCACAAAGAACAACTTCGCTTTTTATAATTTTGCTCTAGCAAGGCTACAAAAATTTTGTCGGTTTTTAATCTCTTAGTACCAAATTTTTTTATAATCAATCATTTTTACCGATTTTCAGGAAACGACCCACCACGTAATCTACCACCGGTCCCTTTTCGTCCAACCCTCCACCGCACCATCTCTACTCTCATCTACTCTCGTACTCGATGCTAGGGCGTTAAAAAAATGCCAAATTAAAGGATTGGCCGAAAACTTTTTAAGCTAACTCGAAGGCTTAAAAAGCTATTGTGCTCAATTTAATGCTCTATTTTTTTAATTTTTCAAATTAGGCCAAAATTCGAAATATTCTAAAAACACTATTTTTCTATATTTCAGGAAAATTTTCTAAGTTTTGGCTGAATTTCATAAATAGAAGAAATATCATCATAAGATAGAGCTTAATTTCTGCACAATGGCATTGTAAACTTTCGGTTTAAAAAGTTCTAAAAAAGTTTTCGGAATGCCTTTGTATTTGGCATTTTTTTAACGGCCTAGTACCCCCCTTATCCTTCCCACTCGCCTTTTTGCAGCGTTCAATTAGCCCATTACAATATTGGTCCTTTTTCTCCTTCATCCGAAAAGTGTCAAAGTTGAGAATTCTCGTCCCGGCACCATCCGGCGGCTTTTTCTTCGTCTGCTGCTGCTTCTGTTGGTCGTTGTCCTCAATTGGTGGCAAATGATGCAGCCAATTGCAAATCAAGTCGGCGCTCGGCTCTGCATCAATGTTCGTATTCATGGGTCGCGATAGTGTGGTGCTTTTCTTAAAATGCAAAAAAATACCATACATATTAATTCTGTCCGAGAGCCTCGGTCTCTAGTTGTGACTTTTCTCGGATTTTTTTCGAACTCGGTCTCAGTTTTTGAGCTCGGATAAGAATGAAAATGGGTTTAAATTTTCGGAAAAAAATTTCCGTCGTGCACCCCATATTGATTTATTTGGCATGTCAAAAAATTAAAAAGACTCGGTCCACGTCTCAGTCTCGACTCTCGGGAAAATTTGCGTCTCGAACACCACTAACAAACCTAGGAGATTTCCCTTGAAAAATCAAAAGTGCCGTAGAGATTTTTTTGGTTAATTATGAAATTTTTGGAATAATGTAATCTGGATGTTTTGGTAATCTGGATGTTTTGGCTTCATTTATTGGAATAAAAAATAAAAAATTAATGACAATTGATTGATTTTGTAAAAAAAATTATTAAGAATAGCTCTTCTATTAAAATCAAAATCGTTTTTCAATATGAGTTTTTACCAATCTAAGTCACAAAAGGGAATTTCTTGAATTTAACCCCTGATTCTTTGAGGACCCATTCCAAAATACAGAGCATCGGTACATTTGTAGTTTGTATCAGATGGAAGGTTAGGGTTGATTTTCGGAAAAAATTAATGCCAAAGTGGATTTTCTAGGGTATTTTCAAGGTTACTTGGCATGGTATAGCTAGTTTATTGATATACTAACATCTTTAGACCCAAAAGTCGAAAAGTCATAAAATTCGTTCAGCTTAAATCCGGTCTAGGTTTTTAACAATCAAAAAATCTTCTAAATTCGCTTAATTTATGCTAGAAATTTGGATTCAATATTGTAATTACTAAGGACCGGATTTTTAGTTTGTAAACTATTTTTCTATTTTCATTTATTTAGCGAAATATGCACGAAAAACATGTTTTTAGATGGTTTTGAAGTATTTAAAAATGTTTTTTACAAATATAAAACTATTTTGGACCTTTTTGGGCCAAAATTCCTTTATAAAAATGCAATAAAATGGGATAAAAAACTATTTTGGCCCTTTTTATGGCTTTTAGCAATTATTTGGGGTAAAAAACTAAAATAGTTAACTATTTTTGGGTTTTTAACAACTAAAAATCCGGACCCTAAAAATTATCCTTTTGGGTTTTTTGAGCAAAAAACATAATAAACCTGACCCTGGGCTGAACCCAGCGTTTTATTGACAATCTCGGGCAGTTCAGGATCACCGGCTGGCGCAGCAATTTGTCAATGTGCAACTCATTAGACAAATTTCCGTTGACAATTTTAATGTGGTGGAAGGGCCGGATCAGATGGAACTGTTCCAGGCAGGCCATGAACTCGGCCCTGTCCATCCGGTTCCTCTTGTTCACCCAAATTTCCAGAATGAAGCCCCGGAACAGGTCCGGCAATTGACGCAAAACGCTCATTTGGACATGACGAAGTTGCTGAAAAACGCACATCGATAGGCGATAACAATATTATTTGTATGAATAACAAGCTAATATTTAGAATTCCAAGCTAGGACATATCAGATGATAAAAATTACAAAAAATAAATCTGATATTGAGGGGGGGGGGAGGGAAAGAAAATTTTTTAAGAAATTGGTCAGGGCTATAAAAAAACGGGAGAAAATTTTCGTTTTTTTCTAATCATTTTTTAAAAAATTGGTGAATTTTGCGTTTATGAAAAATTTCACTCTGTTAAGGATTGTCGGTGGTCCCGTTAGGGTCCGCCGAAGAAAATTCCGAGTTTTTAGACCATTTTATTTTTTGCATATAGTTATAACTTGTAAAGATGTGCAAAATTCAATTTTTCTTCCCTTATATTAGGAGGAAAGAGAGAGAAACATTAAAGTATTTCTCTTTTAAAAATTGGCATTTTTGGATGAAATTAATAATTCTTAAATAAAAAATAATAAATCTCAAAAAAAAATCTAGGTTTTTTTCCCAGGCTGTTTTTTTGCCTAAGAAAAACGGCCTAGGATTTGAAAATGTTCAATTTTCGTTTAACTAAGCATTGTTTGCCTGCCCATTGTGACAAACCTCTTTTCCCATGCCGCCGCTAACCAAAAAATCTTTGATCCGAAAGTGTTTGGCCAGGATCGCGCCTCCATTGTTGGCCACAAGTTCGTCGTATTCCCTGTTCGCATCCGGCAAATTGTCCTTCAATTTGGCAACAAAGTCTCCAAATTTGCTGATCACATGGATGTTGTTCACTTCCTTTTCAGCAATTGCATGGAAGCCGTGGCATGTGGGCTGTATATTGCGGAGAATATTGCCACGCGACAGGAACTTGAACACGTCCACCCAGGTCTCGGTGGGCAGCCAAATGCTGCTAAAAATTAATATGATTAAAGGAATTTTTATATGGGGAAGGGACCCCTAGGGGCCCATCTTTAGGTGTGCTTTTTTTGATTTGAGTACTTTAGAATTCCTGGGATATATTTTTAAAGGACTTTGGAGGAGCCGGCGGTTCCGATAGGGCCGCCAGAAAAAATATGAATGAATTTTCTTTAATCTTATAAAGAATTGGTCATTTTTTTCTTCTAATTTATCGAAAAAAAATTTCCCTAAAAATTTTTGATAAGGGCTTTAATAAATTAAAAAAAAATTACATAGAAAATGTAAAAAATAAAAAGGCTAAAATTACAATTAATTTCTGACGTATTTTTTATAAAACATGCATTATTCCCCAAAAATCATCAGCTGAAACTCGATAAAAAAAATTTAAAAAGAAAAAGTTTTTTTACTCTTTAGGTTAGTTATAAGTTGGTATATCGATATCCGAAAAGGATATACTGAAAAATTTAAAAAATATGCCAGTTTTTTGGAGTTTGCGATATCTATTCTTAGTTCTTAGAATTGCGTTCTGTTTTGGAAAATCCGAAAATTACTAAAAAAAAAAGCTGTGCCATTCTATCTTATTTCAAAAAAGGAATTGATGCATTTAAAAAACCAGTTGATAAAAAACGTCAGAAATGAATTGCAATTCAGGCTTTTTTCTCTTTTTCTATTATATATTAATCTTAAAAACTAACCTCTTATCTTCAGCACAATTTTTTGACGATGATGAAAATGTCATTTTTTTATGAAAATTTTGAATTCTTGAGCTGTTTTTGGTCGTATAAAAATTATCCTTGGAATGCTTCGAACCTCATTTTGATTCTCTAAAAATGGATTGAAGGCAATAAAATCTAAAGGATAGGTATATATATTTTCCATATTTTGCGATTTTATTCCATATACATATACATATTTCAATATTCCATTCTCCTATATTTGCATTTTTATACATATTTTTTATGCTCATTTTGGCTGTACATAAATGCATATTTCTTGAGGCTTTTTTGTCGATTTGTAGAACTATACCATTTAAAAAAAACACATCCTTTTTGCACATTTTTAGTCATTTGATGACTTTTTTTCAAACCTTTTAATGTTCATGAAAAATTTTAAATTTGAAGACTTGGAAATTTTCAAAAATGAAATCTCTCTTATCCTAGTAAGAAGAGCAATTAAATGGTAAGTAGGCAAGTGAACACCACTGAATGACAAATCATCCCAATAATAATTGCAATAAATTGTTGGCAAAATGTTGAATGATAGATACAAAAACATTATAATAATTCATATTTTTTAATCAAGATCTTGAATTCATTATTCAGCTCGATAACAAAATTCTTTTTTAATACCTTTAAATAATTATAGCCTATAATTTACCTAATCCAACTCAAAGTCTGAGTGGGCATTTCTGGAGCACAAATGCAAGGATAATAACAGGCAACAACAAAAATATGGAGTAAAGTGCCACCAGTGTTGCGCCGGCCAACCACATTTCTGGATCCGGATCAATATAAAAATTGAGGATGAATGATGGAAGGGGAGCAAAAGGATAGGGGTGTACGAGTGAGCGAATCGTTGCTTTCAGAGGAGATCACTGCTGCTGTTGGCGGATATCCGACGACATTTTTCGCGCGGGCGTAGCGATTTATTTCTTTGAACTCAATCCTTTTTTCGCTTCCGTTTCTGAAAAAATTATTATAAATAATTTTTCAGTTAAATTCCATTTTAAAATTTACAACCCATAGCATATAAAAATATTTAATCTGATTTAATTGAACAATGGAATTAGAATGATAGGAGAATTGGAAAGGCGCAATCCATGGATCACAAAAGATAATACAAATAAAATTACAAGAATTAATTTAAAAAAAAACAACAAATTTTTCAAACAATCCTTTATGATAAGTGCAAAAATTAAAATTATTTTTTGGTAAATTTATTCAAAGTAGCATTTCCGTCTCTTTAATTGAATGTTCATTTATGAAGTATAATTGAAAAAATAAATTTTGTTTGGATGATATGGAATTGTTTAAGAAGTTGAATCGGCTAGTGAGACAAAATAACAACATACATTATTAATTTTTGATAATATTCATTTTGTTAACTATTCAAAGGAAGGGATTTTGGAGAAAAATTAACCACTTAAAAGGTGAATATCGAAAATAGGCATTTTTAGGACTTTTTAGGTAAATGAACTATATAAGATATAACTCTCTTCGTAAACAATTTAGATCTAAGGATAGTATTTAAATTGATAATTCTTTTCTTAAATAAAAAATAAATAAATAAAATATCATATTTGATTTTATAAAGGATAAGAATGATTTTTTAGATTCCATTAAGGCGCAATCTAATGCAAGGAGCAATAAAAGCAAAAAGCTATATTTTACGGATCATTTTATTTCTATAAAAAAAAACTGAATATTTTATTAAATCGCAACCCATAATATTGCCAGTTAATTGCTTCACTTATAGTATCGCTAATAAAATTCATAAAAATGAAAAATCATAGACAAACAATATCGATGAAAAGAATGTATTAAAATTGGTAAATCGATTATTTTTGAATTTACCCATAAATTAATGAGGAAAAAACCTTGCGAAAATAATTAACCTTTGAGTTTATAAATATTTAATAAATGAGCTTTTCATATCAAAATTTCATATCAGAATGGCAATGAAAAGTGCGGAAATGATGACGATCAGCGATGAGATAGGAGAACACCGATTTGCCGCTGAGGAGAAAAATCCACTGAAAATGCCATCATCATCATCATCCTGTTGATCTCGTTCCGGTTCCCGACGACTGTGATAGTGTCGATCTCGCTGATAGCTTTTTCTCCGATCGCCAACTTAAATAGGAAAATTTAATGTCGAATTTTGATGGAAATTTATTAAATGAATGGTTATTTTATTTATTTATTATTTGCTTAAATTCGCGAAAAAATATATTTTTAACGGTAACATTTATAATTTAATTTTTCAATTATTTTAAAATTATTATGGGAAGAACAAAAATTGTATTTTTGAAGAGATTTTTTGCAGTTACTTCCAATTTTTTTCAATTTTAAGTATCTTTATGTTAGATAATTTGATGATATTTAATTTTAACACTTGCAACTAATAAGAAAATAGCCGAAAAATTTAAATAATTAAATTTATAAACAAAAGATTAACCTAACTGCAAGAATAAGAACAAATAATTGCAAATTAAATAGGATGAATAAAATATTCAATTCATTTCAGAAGTTTTGAACTAATGAAAATTTATCCTATAAAATAATTTAAGTAGAGATTTTAATTAAATCAAAAATTCTCATTCTAAGCCGCCCAATAAAGTTAAAAAATATATGAAGACAAAAAATCATTTTTTCTCTGTAAAATTAAGAGAGACTGCACTCTGCAGTTTGAATATTAATTGCAGTCAACTCTGTACTACATGTCAATTTACAACCAACCTTTTCAAAATCTGTTTTATGCATTTTTGTTGAATATACAAAATTCACATTGGAAAATTCACCGAATTTAAAAATCAAAAATTTCGGCATTTTGGCAATTAATTCGCCCCATTTTCACCGTCATCATTAGCATTGTTTTCCTCATCTCCGGAGAACATTTTGCCCAATCGGGACCAGAATCCGCCCTCCCGATCATCGTAGGTGTCCGATCGTCCTCGTCCGCTGGTGGTTCTGCCGCGCGAGGAAGGAGAGGACGACCGATCGCTTCCATAAGGCTGATCACTTCCACCGTCGCCGGTGAAGCTACCATATCGCTTTCCTAAATGTATTTTACAAGATTGTATGTGAAAATTGTTTGATATAAAATAATATCCTAAAACCTAAATATATATTCATATCCTAAAACCTCAGTAAAAAAAATATCCTTTCATATCCTAAATTTTAGAATATGAACCCTACTAACAATCATTTTCTCCCCTTTTCATTCAAAATTGCCATAATATCCAGTGTAAAAAAGTCTCATTATCCGAGACTCAAAACCCGAGACCGAGACCCAAAAAACCGAGAAAAGTCTCGACTCGAGACCGAGTCTCTCGAACATCTCTATCCTAAAGCCTCAGTAAAATACAAAAAATGAAAAAATACTGTTCGTAGGCTTAAACCAAATGATTAAAAATAAGAATCTATATTCAAGCGAATGTATTCCTCATTAATAAAATGCTAAGATTTTATGAGTTCAAAAAGTTCAAAAGAAAAATGTATAGTGAATAAAAAGTAATGCAGCCAGGAATCCCAGTATTAAAGGAATCCCATTACAACCCAAAAATTAAAAATGAATTTACCTTTAAAATGCAAATATTACCATAAATCTGTTGTGCAGCTCGCACATCGTCGGAGGTCAACTCGGGTTTTTTGTAGTTTCCGCGCCAATCCACCAGGTCCCGAGGGTCCTTAACAGATAAAATGTGTTTTAAAAAATTAAGCAAAAATTAGAATGTTTAATAAATTTATAAAAATAATCATAAAACTTCTTCATTTGGAGGAAGATGTGAATTTTGGAATAAAATAATAATATAATTTTACAAGTTATATGATTTCCAGCAATTAATGCAAGAAAAGAATAATAAACTGTAGGGAAATAAAAAAGAAAGAAAAATTCATGATCAATTTATTGAAAAAATAAAATCAAAAAATGTGCCAATTTCACTTGGTAGAAGGGTGCCATGATGGCGGTTTCAATGTTAGAGTGGGACAGGCCGAGAACATGGCCAATCTCGTGCAGGGCCACCCAATACAGATCCGTGTAGCGGTGGCTAAAATATGAATTTGGCACTTTTATGAATGCCAAAAATATAATTTCTACTTTGCAATTTTGCGTCCGTCCAAAAAAGCCCAATTCTCGTCATCGTCAAAGTGCAATTTGCCATCCTGAGGAAATGTGGCATGGGCCAGAACGCCTCCTTAATAAAACCCTTAATCTATAAACAATACATTTCATATTAATTAGATTTAGGCTCAACTTCCCAAAAAATTTACAATGAAATTCTCCCCCCACCCCCCAAAAAATCCCAACAAATGAAACCCATAAAAAATAAAATTATTAGAAAATTATTAAATTTTTATTTTCAAGAAACAGTAAACAATTGATATTTGAAAATCCCAAAATGAATATTACCAATTCCTAGGTATAGAAAAAATAAAATTTGTATAGTTGAGCTGATGAGTGGTAGCGATGCTTTTCAGATATATCATGAAAAGATTTGTTATTTTGCGTTTGGAGAAATTTTAAGTCTTCAATTTAAATAAATTTAGTTCTTTTTGTACTATTTTTTAAAATTTACTGTTTTTCACCTCTCCCATCGAAAGGCCACGGATCGTTGTGGGATCGGCGCGCGAATTGGACCCGAATGTCTGGGCCATCCCCGCCGTAGCCACTGGCCTCCGAGAACTCCAATGGCACGTGCCGGGACCAGGCGTCGAAAGCCATTTGTATAGCACGTCTGGAAATTATTGTGAATTGGTGATGTTTTTAGATCTGTTTTTTTGTAAATTTTTTTATACTTTTGCATGTGTTCCGGCAGATCATCGGTGTAATGAAAAATCTGGTAGGTTAGGCGACGTTTTCGCCATTTCATCACATAATCTGCAAAAATTGTTTTGTAGATATTATTACCAAGAAAAATAGAATTAAAAAAAACGTTTTTTTCTTGAATACTCAATCTTTTGTTGGATTTTTGTTTTTTATGGATAGTAAAAATCGGTGAAGATTGAGTTCATAATATTAAACTCATAGAAAATTTTTATTCACTAAATTTATTTATTTAAAAGGATAATGAAACTACATAAAGCATTTTACTAATTCATCAAACCCAATTTCTCCTTCAATTACTCACCTCCGCTCGTCAGCATTTGGACGTCTTGGATGCCGCATCGGGGTTGCGTCATCTTTTTCCGCGTCCGGACGTCCAACTCTCCGCTAGGTGGCAACCCGGCGAACTCCTGTGGAATTTTGGGATTTTATTGACATTAGAAATTTGATTTTTCTTTTTGTGAAATATGGCTATACTTCATGTTTTTGTCTGGTCAAAAATACTTTTCATTTTTTCAGAAAAATTTAAAAAAATTCGCCTTTTTCAACCTGAAATTTGCGGATGGCAGCGCGAATCGAATCCAGGGACAAATCGCCCATCAGATGCTCGGCTGTCCGGTGGTTAGGCGATGCGTGCATGGACCGGGGCTCACCGGCATCTAAAAAGTGACAGATTAATTTTCTTTGGTAAAATATAATGAAAAATTAATTAGAATTTAGTTTTTGAAAGGTTTTTTCAATAGCTTTTTTAAAAATGCAATTAAATATTCAAATAAATAGTGGAAAAAACAGTGATTATAAAAATAAATTATTGACTTTAAAATGTCTCTTTATTGTTATTATGTTTTAATAATTTATTAGCAATAATATACCTTTAAAAAGGTGCCATCAAAAAGACTATACTATTTTATTTTAAAATTTCTGTAAAAGCAATAATAAATCCAAGTCTGGTAGAATTTTTTAAAAACTTTTTCAGAATTTTCATTTGGTAGAAAGTTTAGGTTAGCTAACTTGTAAATATTCTATTAAACATTCAAATAGGATATTTTGATGATGACTAAAATGTTGATTAATTTATTTTTATTAATTATAACAAATATTTTCACCTCTTGATGGGCTTCCAATGTAGCCATACCGGCTTAAATAGCCCTAAAAATGCAAATTTATAAAAATTATTTTACATCATATAAATTAGTTTTTAGACCTTTGCGTCGTCATCCGAGACGAGTTCAACCTCCTCGCCCAATTCTCCATTGTTTTTAGTGTTGGCATCGTCGTCGATCAGCGAATCGAACAGTGCGAAAGTTCCGGATAACAGGAAAAGTCCGATAAGAACTGTGGACAGCACCCATCGACGATTCCAAAGGGACCTGAAAATGGTAAAACATTAATTTTAATCTTTTTTTTTTAATTTTAGCGGAATAAATATGAAAAATATTTAATAATTGATTTCATAGATGATTATATGGCTAAGACCTTTTAGATAAATATAATAAAAATAAATAAATAAAAGTTGCTGAAGGTAGGTATTTAAACCTATATTAAATGTTGGATACATACTTGATCCTTAAAGATCCTAAGAAGCTACAAACATTAACACCAATCCCAGTTTGCGACAAAATATTTATTTTTAAATATATTTTGGCTGAATGAGCAGAAATTGTATTTTGGTGATTTAATAAAAATTAGTGATTTAATAAATTATTTATATATTATGATATGGATTGCATTTTCTATTTTTCATTTTTTACAGTAGCGTTCGAACAACATACCACTATGTAAAATTGCTATTTTGAGTTTTTAGAAATTATATAAAATACCCTAGCTCAAAAAAGTCCCAACAATAAAAGCTTTTAGTGGCCAAAAATTTAAAGAAAACAATTACTACGAGTAAAAATTGAAACTTTATAAATATCAAAAGAACATTCCTTATCAATTTATAAAATAAAAAATACATATCTTAAGCCTAAAGAAATAAACAACTAGGTATACAAAATATGTCAAAAAAAAAATTAAAAAAATGATTCATTAAATTAATTGATCAATAAATGCAAATCCACCTTTGTCCCCCGTCCATCATTTGTATTTCCTGTCCCCGGTGGCTGGCACTATCAGCGGACACCGATCGAACTACAGCCAACAATGGTTCCCGGGAACAGCCGGCCTCTCGGGACTCTCCTCGAGAATGTCCTTGGTGGTGGATGTGTTCGTCGAAGGTGACGGAAGAAGAGGCGGATGTTTTCGCGGGAGGTGCGGCGGCTGTGGGTTGAGTCATCACCGCCATTTTGGCGACCCGAACAGTTGTTATTGTCACAAAATCGGAAAAAATTGGGGCAAGCAAAACTCTTTTTTGATGGGTTCCAAAATTTTATCACCACCGCGATTAGCCTTTTTAGGGCGAAATCATGCAATAAAATGGGGGTTAAAAATAGCGATAACAAACAAAAGTCATGTCATTCATTGAGAAAATCGAAAAATGGGTGAAGCATTTCATGTCAATCATCAGCAGCAAAAATAAAGACAACAAAGGGAAAATTTATTATAAGAAATTATCCAATATCATCAAATTTGTAATTTTTAAACTTAAATAAGCTGAAACCATATAAGGAAAATGTTTAGTGGATGAATCTTTATATATTTTGAGAATAAAATTTTATTTTTTATAACCCATTGAATTGTATTTTTTAAATTTATTAATATGCTCGTTCTATCATTTTTTGTTATTATATGATAGGATTGTACCAGCAAAAATTTTATGGGACTAATGAAAAATTAATGATTAAAAAACCTGTGTGATTAAGCCAGATATGTGAATCAAAAAATTTTTAAGCCAATAAATAGGTCCTGATTTCCTAGGTTTTCTTGTAAATTTTATAATTTTGACCTATAAAGATAGAAAAAATCTGGCGATAATGAACCTTTTTGCGGATTATTTAACAATTAAGGTAGTAGTATAACATACTATCTTCATTTATGTCATATCGTCATGGAGTCAGTAGTTAATCAATCCGATTTCCATTCATTAAAAAACAATCTCACGCCATGGTCATTTAATATGGCGAAAACGGAATAAAAAGGGTCAGACTATGCTATTCAGCATAGTTATATCAAATAATTAGAGCATAGAGTCTGATATTCCGAAATCCGGTTAATCCAATTATCAATTCGTCTAGTTTATTCCATGTGGAAGTTGTGAAATGATTCTTATAGGCATTCATTTTGTAAGGTTTTGTATGCGCAACGATTGTATATTTAAGGATTGCAAGGGATCTAAACCCATCTAATGAGATTACAAATAAAAAAGATAATAGGTTTTAATATCAATTTTTGTTCAACATTCTGATCATTAGCCTAAAATAGTAATTATCGATCAAAAACCAAATTACTGATCTAACCGATCGATAAGCTCAAAAATGGAAAATAGACGGTTGCCCGATCATCGTGATCATGAAAACCACCTATTATTAGCGATTATCGACCGTCATAAGAAAGGTGGTGAAGGTGATTAGTCACTGGCTCTCCCGCCAAATGACTAACCCCCGCCGGTGACGAGCACAATTGGGCGAATGAATGGCTTCGTCGGAAGTGATTTATCGTTGTCATTCATTTTCTTCAGTGGTAATTAATAATGGGCGATCGCCCTTGAAGACCAATTTTCTTCGCGTTTTTCCACGGGTTCCAAAACCGATTTTCGATTCGCACCTTTTCCTATGGAGGTGTCCTTTCTCTCAACAATTTGGGCGTAAATCAAATAATATTTCAGAGGGTGGATTAATAGCAAAGGACGATGGATGAATCATTTCATTGAATCATCGGCGGAGAAGAGAAAATAAAAGGTCATCATGGATCCATTAGGATTTAGTTCAAATGTGCGAAAATCAGAATCGATTAAGAATTGTGTGCATTATCAGGATAATTTTCAGTCCACTTTAGTAGAAATTTTTAAAAAGCTAACTATGGAAAATTCATAATTTGATTTGTAATAAGTAATAATTAATAATATGTATAAAATTTTTTAAATAAAAATGGCAGAGACAACATATGAAACAATTGGAATTTTCATTAAATATCAAATGTAACATGTAAAAGTATGTACACAATGAGAATGAGTCATCGATGCAATAGAAAAAAGTTTAAAAAGGAAACTAATAAAAATATCAAATAGATAATTGGGAAGATTAGGAAGAATAATTGAATTTTTGGTTTAAAATTATTTATCAATTTTTTATAATTTGCTTTTCTATAGTCTTTTTTGAGGGGTTTTTAGTTCAAAAGATTGCTTATATTTGCATTAATAAAATAATAAGGCCGAACGTTTGTAAGAAAAAAACCAAGTTGGGTAGATCCTATATCAATTTGAAATACCCAATTAAATTCATGCCCTCTTCAGGAAATGAAATTTAGATAAATAAAAGTTCGAACAAATTTTTACAAATTCTTGTTGATAACCTTCTTCAAGAAAATTCTTGAAATGTAACTACCGTATTCTCTCTAATATAAGGCCTCTCTCTATTATTAGGCCCCTCTCTAATATTAGGCCCCCTTTTGAAGGTGTTCGAAAAATATAAGGCCTCTCTCCATTATAAGGCCCCTCTCTATTATAAGGCCCTACTTATGAGAGTGACCACATATTAACCTAAAGCGAATTGAATTTGAAAATAACATCTGAAATTAAAATGAAGAACGGTTTTCAACCAGCGTTGTCCATGATCCAACTTTTTCAGAGATGATCTGATCTAATCCAGGTAGTTGGATTATCAAAAATGATCTGATCTGATGCGACCCCGGGATCAGGATCAGATCAGATCATTCGGAACACCAAAAAATGATCAGACTGAAAGTTCCCGCTTGAAAAAATGAGGCAATTTCCAAATAAAACGGCTTATAATTATGAAATAAAATTCAAAAAATAAACATCATTCATTTTCGCAAATAGACATTGGCGTAAGTGATCAATTTAATTATTTCAAAAGTAGAAGCAGTGATCCAGATCCAGACGGGGTACAGGGAGAGATTTCGGGTTTAGAGATGAGCAAAAAACTGTCTTCTTCTTTTTTAATTAGATTAGGCACTTTTACTTAAGAAAGTTAATAATTTTAAGGAAATTTTTGTGAGCCGCTTAAGAAATTTTCCAATTTTCAGAAAAATGTTGTCAAAATTTGCATTTTTAGGACAAATCAGGGATCAGATGTCAGATCATAATTTGACGGATCAGGAGAACACTGATTTCAACCTATATAAAAAAATTTTCTTCAGTGAAAATTCTGAAAATTCTCGGGAAAAAATTAATTTCTTGCATCGAAATCAATTGAATAATGAATTAATTTTATCTTTGAAAAATATAAGGCCTCTCTCTATTATAAGGTCCCTCTCTAATATAAGGCCCCCCTTCGAGGGTGTTCGAAAAATATAAGGCCTAGGCCTTATATTAGAGAGAATACGGTATTTACAATTTTAAAACAAGCATAATTTATTTTAAACAATATTACATGGATTTACATACAAATTTGAAAATATATTGATCATAAATTGATCAACAGCGATCAACAGGTGAGCGATGATGATTGGCGATCAGCGTTTGCCGCTCGCATGGCTTGCCACTCACGATCAGGGCTGGACGCAATCGGATTTTTTTAATCCGCAACCCGCAATCCGCAACTCGCAATCCGCAACCCAAAAAACCCCGCAATTTCCGCAACTCGCAATACGCAATTGCGTCCACCCCTGCTCACGATACAGTGTGTTTGCTCTTAATTTTTAAATATATTTTTATAGTATTTCGTTGTTAGATACTTATAGACAACTAACGAAGGTGGAGAGTGGAGGCAGATTTTATAGGGAATTTTTTTTGTAAAAATTTTTCACTAAAACGATTAAATAATGCTTACGCATTTAAATTTCCCAATCTCTAATGGCATACCCCTCACGATAAAATATTATGCATTTATCAATCCTCATTACTAGATGATAAAATTCTGATTTAAATAAATCTAGAAAAAATATTTAAAGAAACTCTTTTGGAAAAACAATGCTAAATAACAATTTTTTCGATTTTAGGAAAAAATATTAAGAAATAAGAAACCGCAATGAATTGGTCATCGGCCAATTCTTTTCTCTGGATCCGGAGAAAAGAAGATTCTAGCCGAATTGCATCGGCCTCGAGCCCTTCCGAGCTTCTGATTTCCAAAATTTTTGTTTCTACTCCGGGCTTCGACACTTCAAAATTTTCTTTCCGGATCAAAATTTTTTTGGCTCCGTTCCGACTCCAGAGGCTCCGAATTTCTAAAGTTCGGCATCGCTTCTATTCCGAAAGCGTAATTTCCCAAAACTAGTCATTCATTATCATGGATCGAGTATGTATAATATATAATTTCTCATAGGTATCAGATGTTGGCACACACCAGAAGCTAACAATCATAAATTCATCAATTGGTACAACGGCAAACCTGAAACTGAACCAACTGACGAGGAGTGCAAAGACCCTGACAAGTACTGCGCCGCAGTTCTTTGCCCATATCGTACGGTTTGCTAAATACAATAATACATTGTTGTTGTTTTAGAGATTTTATTTAAAAATATGAAAAATCTTTTTTTTTCATTATTTATTTTCCAGCAATTTTTGGGAAAATTCAGATCTAAATCCAGGCCCTAATAGTAATTAAGATTGAGAGATTGGACTGCGAAGATTGAAAGGGATCCCAATCGATTTCGGGATCGGGATTTGTCCCGAATCGCGAAATCCCGTTTCAGAATCGGGATCGGGATTTTCGGGATGTGTTTATTTTCGGGAAAATGTTTCACTAGTAAAATTTCGGGATTGAGCAAAAATTCAACATTTAAATGAAAAATTCAAATATAAAATTTCAGTTTCCGGATTCGGGATCCCAGCCTATTTTCGGGATTCAGGATCCGGCTTCGAGAAGCCGAAAATTGAAATATTATAATTGGATTCCGAAAATTTAAAACTAAAACAAAAAAAAGATTGGCTATTCGGGGATCTCAAAGCCGTTTTGGGGATCTCAAACCCCTCGACCTCGAAACATCGGGATCACGGTCGGGATCCCGACCCCGAAGTTCGCACATCCCTAATAGTAACTGTTCCCCATATTATAAATGCTTAATAGGACCTATAATTGGAACCCGAAATTGAAGAAAAACCGAAAAAAGTTTGCCATCGGCGAGTCTAACATTAAGATTTAACTTCCAAAAACTAATAACCCTTCAGCCCGCACCTATTGTACCTTACATTTTCCTAAGGCCCGCCGATTGCCATAGATAGCCGGGTCATTATGTATAGTCACATGTATTTATTAGAGGTATCGAGATGGTAAGGTTGGTATCGAGCTGATATGGTTGGTATCGAGATGGCAAAACCAACTCGATACCGGGTATCGAAGTGGTTTGGTATCGAGTTGGCTGATCCCCGATTTATTACAGGGCGTGGAGTAATTGCAGAGGGACTTAATATAGGAAATATGGTAAAAACTAAAAATGAAAAAAGTACAAACTAAAAAATATTTACCTATATTAGAAAAAATATAATTACCGTAATTCCTGTATACCCCGAGGGATTTATTTTTTAACCTCAGCCGTGAGGAGGGGGCACTATTTTTCGACCCAAAATTTGAATGATGAAGTGGACGGTAAATATTTCCGTAGTATGGCAATCTTTAAAAAAAATTTTAGAATTTTAAACTCCCACTTTGGCTTTTTTAGTTTTTCATATTTCCTTCAAATTTTTAAAATTTTGGAGATTTTTGAAAAAAATCTAAGGGTCCTAATGTAGGGGGGATTTATTTTTTAACCCTTCTTTAGCAGAGCCTTTTCTAAAACCTAAACTCAAAAATTTAGGCATTTCATACATCCCGAGGACAAAACAAAATACAAATATACAGAAGCACTTAACAAGAATAGAACTCATGTCTACCTTAATCCCAGGAATTTATAATAAAGCAACATTTTTTGATATGGAATGCGAGAGCATAATAAATATACATCTATATATCGAACAAATGCATCGCCTCTGATCTTTTTTACAATCTTCTCATCGTTTCCTAACATTTTAAAAATCATCTTCTGTTTCCAATAAATTTTTCATAAAATTTTCCAACGGTTTCCCAGATTTCTGCACCACATCATAACACTGGAAAAAGCCATACTCTTTCGTGGCGAACTTCTTCAGATCCAATTTGGCATCAATCAACTCGTTCACAGCCAGTCCGATGGAGTTGTTCAACATCAGTGCCACAATATGCTCATTGGCCACTGGAACATGGGAATGGTAGCTATACATAGATTCTTACAAACTGAAAATGGCCTATGAGCCTAACAAAGAATCAATTTAACAGAGTTATTATGCCAAAATTGCTCGGAAAAATTTTTATATGGACGTAGATTCTGGGTCTATATTTGTAGAATCTGTCCCTTATATTACCGGACAGAGATGTCTTAAAAGTTGTAAATTATATCACAAATAATTAATGCATTAAAAATAATTATTTTTTGGGAATAAAAATTTTTTATTTTTACATGAATCTCTACTCAAAACCAATAGCATCTTTGAGGAATTTTTTTTGGTATTTTTTTTTGAAGTCTCGAATTTGATTCAAAAAACCATTTGAACTATAGAACTCAGAATAAATACCAATATTAGTATACAGTACACAGCAGTCGAAGGGTAACAGTACACAGTAATACTAAGAGATTGAAAACGAAAAAAACCAGTAGATGATATAAGTAGTAACATATAAAACAGCACCGAACTACGGTTAAAGTTTTGAGAAAGTAAGTACAAGTACAATAGTAGAAGAGTGCCAATACACAGTACTCATCATCATCAGTACAACAAATACTGAAGCAATACTGTACCGATTTTAATACAGACAGGCAAAAACCATAGATAGTATACAATACTATGTATTAAACAGTACCGTACTAGAGCACGTGCTACAAAAAAGTGCAAAACCCAGTATATTCCCCAAAAACTTTTTTTGAAGTACTTGCTAGGCCAATACTTCCAGCGACAAATGGTATTTTTAGAATAAAAGTTCGAAATTTTCGTAAAAAAATCATTTTTTGCGATTTTCGAAAATTTCCAACTTTTTATTCGAATTTCGAAAAACTAAAACCACCACCAGATAGAGCATAAATTTCTGCAAAACCTTGTCGCTGGAAGTTCTGTGCTAACCCTTTTTTAAAAAAGGTTTTGGGGTGGGTTTTGGGTAGAGACCGGACTTTGGGTTCGATCGAGATTCTCGGAAAATCTCGTCTCGGTCCGGTCTCTAGTTTTGGCTTTTGGCACCTTTTTTGTAACGACCCAGCACCCTACAGTACTGTTTGAAATCTAACCTGTCCCGCCTTGCATTTTGGCAACTTGCTGCACTTCCTCAATAATTCCTGCCATTTTGTTCGCCGCCATTTGTTTGCCAAATGAAGTTTGGGCCATCACCCCGTCAATTCCCATATCTAATAAAATGTGGTGGAAATTTTTTTTCTTAAAAATACGAAATATTTGTACCTTCGACATCCATGCCCGTTTTCCTGACAATTTCATCTTTGCACTTTTCCACAGTCAAAATTCTTTTCCGAATCACTTCCTCTTGGCTAGAAAAATGACCAGCCTTTACCAGGTTGCCATCTGAACAATGTCGCTATATTTTAACATAGATACCGTATTCTCTCTAATATAAGCTACCCCTCTATTATAAGCCACATAAGCACCTCTTCAGAGGGACATTAAAAAATATAAGCCACGTGGCTTATATTAGAGAGAATACGGTAGGTGGAAAAAAATAATATCAAAAAGGACGTTTCAATATGATATCAAAAAGAAATACTAGTTTTATAAAACTTTTTTGTTAGAATTGTGCAGAATGTCATGCTGATTCTAATGGTATAAAATTTTTTGAGAAACTCCTACAAAAAATGTCTAAAAAGTCAAAATTATTAAAATTCGTAGTTTTGCGATTTTTATTGACGTTTTTATTAGAATTTCGGAAACATATTTTATACCATTAGAATCAGAATGAAATTCTGCACATTTTTGTCTTTTATAGTTTGGTCTAACAGGTCTAACAAAAAAGTTTTATGAGACTAGTATTTCTTTTTGATATAATTATTGAAACGACCTTCTTACCCGTCTGTCGGATCATCTCCAGCATGTCCAGCAGAATCGCCTTGGCAATGGCCAAATGGGCAAAATACGTGCCCAGACTATGCACAAAGAAATATTCCAGTCGGTTGGAGGCCCAATTTAGCACAAATTTCCGCTGATGCCATGCGAACAGGCCGAACTGGGGCAGGTCTGTACGTTTCAGTCGCTGGTGCACCAACTGCTCCATGACTCCATTCCGCTCCCACAATCTGATTAGCAAGATTTAATTTGTTAATCTTATGAGTGAGCTAAAAATTAGTTTTTTTTGCATAGATTCTGATTCCGGTTATGAATCCACTAAATTTCGGCCTAAAAAGATGGCTCCGATCCTGCTGGATCCCATCAGAAATTCGGTTCGTCTTCTGCTCGGACCCCTTATAAAGTTAATGACTTTCCACAAACTGTTTTTGCGGGCTTTGACTTGTTAATCTTGAGATTTTACTCTCGGTTTTTTCGTCGGAAAATTTATTTGATTTGAACTGTCGGCAATTTTAGTTCCTATTCCCCCAACCCAATTGAAAGTTCTCATACATAACAATTGGAGTTTGGATGAGTTCGTAGTCGGTTAACTCCGGAAAGTTTAATTATTTTGCCTAGCCACTAATTCCAGCTTTGAACCCTTATTAAGTTCCTATTCTCAGCTCCTCAGAGAGTCAAACTCTATCTCATTCTCAGATCCAATATAAAGTTTGATAAAACTCCTGATAAACTTGGAGTCGATGACGGAGATTTTTCCAAAAATGAATGCCATTGGCATTTAATGTTATTCTTATGATACTTACTCATGCTGTTTAATTAGTGGGGGCCACAACCGTTCCAGTACTTTGTCTGCCTGCTCTAAATTTTTCAGCTGCTCCTCCACATCCAGGCTATGTTCTCTAGCAAACTTTTCTTCATGTTCCTCTCTCATTTTGTCCACTACTTCGTCTAGTGCTGTTTTTTCTTTCTTTCCCTCTTTTCTGCGTTTCTTGGCCTCCTTGGCCTCCTGTTCTTTCCTCACTATTTCCTTCACTATGTCCTTTAAATAGGGTTCAACATTTTTAGAAAATTAATATCAGTAGAATACAGTACCAATACTTGAGGAATATAATATCAAAACTGGGTGGAAGATACTGTTTTATACTTGGTACGGTACTGATTTTATCACATAAGCGGAAAACCGGTGCTAGGAGGTTAAGAAAAACCGCCACATGGGTGCCGCCACTTTGGCCAATCTGGCCAAAAAAATTTTCTAATAAGCTAGCTAGTCAGAACCTATAAAAAGTCATTGTGCAGAATTTTATTCTCTATTATTTTTATTTTTTCGAAATTTGGCTAAATTTTTTTTGAAATTTTCATTAAATATCCCATTTTCGAAGAAAATTCGAAATGTATAAAATATCAGAAGATAGAACCTATAATTCTGTACACTTTGCTTTTAATAGTTTCTGCCTAGCAAACTTAGAAAAAAGTTTTAGCCAGATTGGCCCATTTGGTGGTTTTTTAACGCCCTAGCACCAAAAAAACAGTAGAATGTATACAGTAGAGATCGACCAAGTGCCGTAGTATTTACACGAACTTCGTGAATTATGTGATGCGTACAACTGCTTTTTTTGGCGACCCGCGCTAACCAGGTGCTAGGTAGTTTGCCAAAAATTGCAAATGGACTATTTACAAAATAACATTACCAGGTATATGCCTGACGACAAAATGACAACAGAAAAATAATTATCTAAAACTTTTATTTGAATATTCTTAAATCAATAAAAATATAATTGATAAGCGGAGGAAAAATATTAAAAAAAATGAAAAATAATTTTTCTAAATTTCTTTTTATTAATTTTTCTTTTATAATTTTTTAAATAGTTTAAAAATGTATTTTTTTTTAATTTTTTAGCATAAAAAATTTAAATAAATTATTTCTATTGAGCTTTTTCTCCACTTTACTTTTAAATCCGAATTTTTATATTCCAACTTTTTTTAATTTAAAAAAGTTTATGGAAGAGTTATTTTTCTGGTGTCATTTTGTCGTCAGGGATATTATGTTATTTTCCAAATAGTCAAATTTGCACTTTTTGGCAACCACTCAGCACGCACATACCAGTTTTTCACCTGCCTACTGGTACGTGACACTGGTACGTGTTTTCTCAAAATGTCGATCTTTAGTATATAGTAGTACGGATAACTACTTTACTCTACCGTACCACTGTACTGTTTGAAAATATTCTACCTTCAGTGCTCTCATTTTGTGCACTATCTCGTCAAGTCCCGACTTGTCTCCAACATGTTCCGGTAACTCGGCCACATATTGCTCAAATTCTTGGAAATAGTCCGGAATCACGGATCTCGATGTCTCCGTTATGAAGTTCAACACGGGGTCCCATAACACTTCGTTCTGGATCAAGGACCCCCGCGACCATAATAGATTCAATGTTTTGCTGACCAGTGCTTCCTTCGATGTCTGAAATACTGAGATGTTCATAATTTTAATACAAATTTTATGATTTTGAAAAAATAGACCAAAAAATACACTTAAATATTCTCCTTTGGGTTTCGGAGGGTTAGGTGGGCCCAAAAATCTGGGGAATATAAATGAGTTTCAGAGGTTTCAAAGGTCTCAAATCATGGGTATAGTATTTACGGCGTGTCACCATCCATGTGTGATAAAAAGCGATATGATTCTGATTTATATCTTGGATAAGGATCGCATACCTACGTGATATTATCAAATGCTTATGATCCATAGCATTTATTAATCGTAAATCTAATAATAACAATAATAAGCTAATCGTAAATTAGCATATCATATTCATTTAATTTGTTATAGTAGTATATTGCCTGAGCATTTATGTAGTCCAACCACGACACTGACAAGACAAAGAATATCGTGATTAAATACATGTATTAACTCTAAAACAAATATATTTAATTTAACGGGGTATATATATTATATAAATATTTTATATATTCTAGCCGATATTGTATTGAAGCAAAAAACGGTTCGGGGAACCAAACTTGCCCAGAATGATTTTTTTGATATAAATTCAAAACAAAAGATCCACTCCATTAACTTAGGGGGCCAAAAACCATTCTAAATATTTCAAAATTATATGTTCCAACCGAACATGATCTTAACATCATCCATAACATCGTGCTCTACAACACGTTCACATAATTATTAACACAAATGTTTATTGACTATGTTGTGATGAACCAAATGTTTTGGAAATTTAAGAATGTGATTGTGGACCATCAAAGAAAACGGTTTGGAGTGCTTGTTTTGGTTTTCAACCTATTTGACACCAATGTTTGGAAAAGGGTTGGCTCACCGATGCGATATCGGATAGTCGAATGCGGCGGACTTGTGAAAATGAATTATTATAACCAAATGGTAGAACCCATAATATATGTACAAACGAATTGATTAGAATTGATTCTCGCTTATATAGTGACACACTTCTTTGCCAATGCATACCTCTACCCATCTATGTACTCAACATCACGTGAATACCAACCAATATCGCGTATTTGAAGAATATTAATAAAAATGGGTTCCAATTTTGTCCTTTTTCAGTGGGTGTATTGTCGTGTCGTGACTTGGCATAAGTATGTTTTATATTTAGAAACAGATGGTTTTCCAATATTTTTCTCTATTGCACATGCTATAATTTGCTGGATAAAAATAGATTCCGATTTGGTCCATTTTTAGCACTAGTCTTATAATAATTGATTCTTATATAATAATCAATTTTAATATGTAATTTTTTATATTTTTAGTGATTTTTTTTTACAAAAATGGAAAGTGCAAGAAGTGTGTGGCACCGCCCATATTGGTATTTGGGTTTATCCTAATATATCTGAATTTGATCATCACGTTTTTTTGCTATTTTAAAATAGGTAAAATGCATTTATAAAAATGGAAGTTGCACTTTTAAAAAAGGACACTATTGCACTTTCTATTTTTGGTTTAAAGGGATCATGTACTCATGAAGTTCGTGTACATTTTACGGTACGTGTTTATACCCTATCGATGACATCCCCATCCATTATCATCGCTGAACAAATCATCATTCCTGCATGTTGATATACAGATTTGAAATTTATTTGTTTATTTTAAGGCTGACCGAATAAATTAGAATCCATCGGACGAATTTTGTGCGCATCAATTAAATATTAATGATAAATAGGGACATATTAATCAACTGGATTCTTTTTAGAGATATATGGAACCCATATAAAATTTGCCTTTATTGCTTTTAAATCAGATGAATAAAAAAGGCAAAGTTAAATGAAAGATTTTATACCACAAAAAATATTTAGAATACTTATATTAATGATTAAATAATATAGATAATTAAATCATTGTATTACTTATTACTTTAAAATACTATATTAAAATTGTAACCAAAATTGGCAAAAAAATTAAGTACTTAGACGTGGAAATTCGAAAAACAATTCATTTCCAAGTTTGTTTTTTTCGACAACATTTTTCACAAAACAAAGCAAAATTATGTAGTAGAAATGTCTGCCTCGAATTTCTTCGAAAAATTTTAAACTTTTTGAACAAATACATTGTGTGTTCGCAATTTTTTAATTCATTATTATTATTTTGATATAATTTCGATTTTTCGATTTACTTTAATGAAAATTTAAATTAACATTTTTAATTGTGTTTTTCAGTTTTCCCAAATATTTATACAAATTTTACCTTGACCTGTAAAAATTATTGATACGTAAAATATGTAAAATACCGCGCACTACGTATAAAAGCAAAACACGCATCTTTCACTGAATACGTTATACGGGTGCACACTGCATATTGGGCTGGTACGTAACACACTTTTTCTAATTCCAATAATTTATTTTTGCCTATTTTATGAAGATAAAAAGTTAATTATTATTTTATATATTCATTGTTTATTCGAAAAAGCATCGTTACATTGAATTAAAAATAATTTAAAATTAATAAATTTAGAGTTTTTATTTGTAAGCAAATTTGTTGTGAAGCATGACCTTAGATAGTAGGGCTGCTCAAAACCTGAAATTTTCCAAAACTCGAAACTCAAAACAAAACCAAAACTTGAGTTCAAAACCAAAACTGGGTACCAAAACCCAACACATCAAAACTCAAAACCCAAAACTCAAAACTTTCACATCTCCTTTATAAAATTAAAAATTTTTTTTTTGATTTTCAAACATCAAAATTAAAATGCAAAAAAACTGTTGCATTCCGTGTTCTTCTGAAAGGCTTGATCGCAATGGACTGTAAATATCAGATAATTTGCTAAATGTCCTTTCTGATTCGACTGTTGATGGTGGAGTAGAGAGAAACTTAGGCACTATTTGTCGGAACAGTCCGACTTGTGGCGGGCCAACTTGTGGCGGCCATCTTGTGGCGGCCAACTTGTGGCGGCCATCTTGTGGCGGCCAACTTGTGGCGAGGCCGACTTGTGGCCGGCCAACTTGTGGCGAAGGGAATGGAGATCAAAGTGATGTCTAGAGACTAAAAACTACTAAATAACTAAATAAACAAAANAATTGTTTTGTGGCGCCAAAATTCCAACGGATCAATTTTTGAATTTTCAAGGAGAGCCTAAAAATTAGCCAAGATATTTATGACTGTAATAATTTATTGCCTTAAAATAAGCATCAATTTCCTCCGAAATTCTTGTGCTTAGCTGATCATTTCGATTGTAATTTGTTTCTGCCGCTTCATTTGGTGTTGTGAACAAAAAATTTGACATAAGGTCAGTAGGCTGCGATGTGCTCATCTCCATTGTTCCTTCAGAATCAGAACATCTGAAAAAATTTAAACATTTTTTTTTAAATCTGAAAAACCGTCTTTCGTGGTTAATGAACAATTCAATTTCACTCTGCAGCATCGCTTTATTTTGTACCCGATCTTCGTAACTAAACAAATTTTGATGATTCTTAAATCTGGGATCTATCAGCGTTGAAATTATGAGAAATCTAAATCAATTGAATTATCTTTTTATTTTTTATAAATCCGTAACCTTTTACTTTCATACTTTTCCATTCTTGATTTAATTTACCATCTAATGTTCTATTTATCTTCTGGAAGGAGTCATTTTATCCAGTGCATAAAAGTTTTGGTTTTCCAAAACCTAAAACCCAAAACCAAAACTCAAAACCAAAACCCAAAAAACCCAAAACTTTTGAGCAGCCCTATTAGATAGTGATTTTGATCAAAAAATAATACTCGATTTTCAGTCTAGAATATTAGAATTTCGAAACATTAATTATAACTAATAGTAGAAAAAATACCAAGCTGTTAAAAAAATTTAGTAAGAGTACAGGACCATTTGAATTTGCCTTTATAAAATTATGGGTCAAATTATCACATGAGATTGCCCCCCCAATTTAGCGTTTAATTTGCAACTTGTAGAATTTTTTTCCCATTTTTCATTAATAAATGATCATTTTATTGTAATGCTATGTCAGCAGCTGGAAACTATAAATTTTTGTGATAAAAAATTTATTTTCACCTCGATGGTTTCAATTAATATGTTAATTTTAAGTTTATGGTCGATCAAAAAAATACAAAAATCTAAAAATGCAAAAATTTTGCCGAAAATTTATTCAACTTTTCTAGACCTTGATTTGGCCAGCAAATTTTTGAAGAAAAACTTCGATTTTTCGAATTTATTTTCTCTTGGGTTTTCGTTGGTTACCTAACATAATTGAATATTCAATTTACAAAAAAAATATTTTTTCCTAAATTTTCATTAAAATTTCAGTAAGAGTTCGTAAATTTTTCCCTCAGAATTTAAAAGAATAAATTTTAATACATATTTCTAAATATTCGGAATTTTTGATACTTATTCAATATAAATCTTTGATTGTGATCTGTGCCTGATGTAAATGCTAATCAATAAGGGCATAAAATGATAATGATGTTTAATAGTAATTTATAGGTTGCAAAGTTTCATTTATTTATATTAATTATAAAAAAAAATTTTTCATATAAATGCATTTAAAAATATTTTTAATAGCCATTCTGATATAAAAAAATTGACGAAATCAAGAATCAGTCAAAATCATTGTTGTTTAATCAATAATAGGGCATTTATATGTTAGAATCAAATTCCGCGACTATTAAGCAAAAATACCTAACTTATATAATTATTTTTTAATTAATTATTATTTCTATTTCACGAAATACCATGTTGATTAAACATTTTATCAGTCAATCAATGATCATAAATGTGGCAGTATTATATGGGATATCTACGCGATTTGAACTGATCAGAGAACATAGCATTTATCAATCGTGATCAATAAGGTCCGAATTTGACGGCAAAAATTGATCAAATATGACACAAAAATGCGAAAATTTTGTTCTATTTTTAGCTGTATTGTGCAGAAGTTTGGTTTTTCATTTTCCAATCCATGGTGCCGGAACCGGGAACCCCCAATTAAGAGTCGCAAAATTGTTTTTTGAAGGGTGGAGGGGGGAGTTGAATGAAGCTAAAATATGAAGATTATCAATTTATAGTCATGATTTTTATTAAATTTCCTATCAAACATGAAAAATATGACCAAGAAATATGCCAAAAATATTTGCCGCCATATGAAAAGATTATATAAAAAATTCAAATAAACGTCCACTCAAAAGGGTTCCAAGAGTAAACTAAAATGCTTTTTAAATGATTTTCAGGATGTTCTGAGTCCCCTAAAAAATGCCGAAAAAACCCTGGTAATGCAACTCATAAAATAAAAATGAATGAGGCATTCATGTTTTGTTGGGTCGATCAACGACGTCCAGCAAAGCTGTAGCCGTCCCAGTTCTGTCGACCATAAAGGCCGAAACTTTGGCTGAAAGCCGGGGTCGGACGCGGTGCGTAATAACTGGGTGCATATGCGGGAGCGGCTGAGACGACCGGACGCGGTGGTGGCGGAGGAACGTATGGGATCGGATGCGGTGCTGGAGCAGGGGCATATCCATAGCCGTAGCTGGAAGATTGACCGCTTCCGGAGAATTGGCCGTTTCCGGAAGATTGGCCGTAGAGGGAAGATTGGCCATACGTAGAAGATTGGCCGTAACCGGAAGATTGGCCGGCACCGGACACTTGGCCTCCATACGACTGACCGTTTATGGCGTATTGACCGTATCCGGAAGGCTGACCGTAGCCGGATGCCTGACCATAGCCGGAGAATTGACCGTATCCCAATGCCTGGCCATATATGGAAGATTGGCCGAAACCGGAAGAGTGACGTTGGGTGGAAGAATGGCCGGACATTGACGCTTGACCGTCTCCGAATGATTGGCCGGACAAGGAAGACGCACCAAAACTTCCCCAGGGGTCCCAGCCATCACGCCGGATGCGCCTAACGTGAAAAAATAAAAATAAAAGTTTATTTAATA
>LDKF01000317.1:11781-21884 GCA_001026735.1 Rotylenchulus reniformis | reverse complement strand
TCTAATCCAACTTTTATGTTCAATTCTTTATAAATTTTGTTTGCTCCGGTCGGCAATTTAAAAAAAAATAAAATTCTCTCAATGCTTAATACAAAATCATTTTTAAATTTTTCATGGGTTCGAAAATTTGAAGAACTCACTTGTGTTTGGGCACCAATTATTTAAAAAAAGTTTAAAAATCAACATTTTTTATTTAAATTCCCTTTTCATCTTTCTTTATTTCAAAATCGGAAAAAAAATTCGGAAAAATTTCGGAAATTTGCTATAATTCAGCTCCCAGATGGAAGTAAAATTGAATTCGGCAAAAAATGATGGAAATTAAATTAGAATTATTTAAATAGTATAACTAGGGCTATAAGGGGGCAGCGCCGGAGAGGATTGCCTAACATAAGAAAACATGTATTGGGTACATTTTGTGGAGATAGCCGTTTAGGGAGGGCCACACAGCGCCCGGGTGAGCCACTGGTGGTCGTGTTGGGTACATTACTATAAGGATACATGAGCGTGTATACACGGGTCCGGTTCGTAAGGCTGTCTCTAGCCTATATAACTTTGCGTGAATACCCATTGGCGCAGAAATTGAGAGGGCTACGCATTTACCCATCGGCACGGATATTGAGAGGGCTGCGCGGGTACTAAATGGCGCAGGCAGATGAGCCTTGTGAGGGCTACGCACATGTTAAAAGTGAGGCCTTGTGAGGGCTTCGCACATATAGTGGAAAAACGGAGCGTTCGATGTTTTGTCCTCGATTAGTCATTTCATAGTACCAAAAAGTTCAAAATGGATGCCAAATTCTGATTCTACGCCCTCGAAAACCCCGGAAACACGAAAAAACGACGTTTTTAGGCAGGTTGAATTTTTTCCGGAAAGCCCTTCCGGAAGTCATTTCCGGACATTCCGGAACCAAAAAACTTACAATTATATTTTTCCCATTTTTCCGGTGATTTTAGACACCTTTTGGAGCCTTTAGTTCATTTAAAAGCGCAACTTGAAATTCCTTCCGGAAATTCCTTGCGCGGCCGACGATCGAAAAATTTCCGCGGACAACCTTTCGTTCCAGACTTTGTAAGACAACTTTGTAATTGAAAGCTAAGCTCTAAACTCACTATTTAGGCACCGGACCCCTTTAGCCCCCAGCACACCCCAAAAAAGCATAAATACCGGATTTCCGGAAAAACTTCACCCAAACACCCCAATACGCGTCTGGTTCAATCGACGTCAAATTAGTTTAAATGTATATGCGTAATTGATCGCGAGGCGAAAAAACCGTCAAAATCGGTGGAGCCAAAATCAAAAAAGATGGGCACCCCCCAATTTGTTTATTCGGCAAAAAATGATGGAAATTAAATTAGAATTATTTAAATAGTATAAAAAAATATTATTTATTTTTAAAATTTACTTTTATTAAAACCAACCTATCAATAATTTTAAATTATTTTTTAATTTTTTTTTATTTTAACTATTTTTTGGGCAGTTTTTAAGGAATCAAAATTTTGAAGAAAATATCCATCACCATTAAAATTCGGTATTATTAAAAATTAATTTTGGTCAGACATTCAATTATAGAAAAGTTATGATTTTTTTACTATATATTCGGTTGGCTTTACAATAATTTTGCAAAAAAATTAAAAAAAAAATTTAATATTTTTTACGACATGACTGGATTGATGGGGGCGGAACTTATGTTACAATTAAAGAGGTCGAAAAGTTGAAATAATATTTTATAGTTATAATACTAACGACGACAAATGAATTTTTAATACCATGTATACCAATGTGTCATATTTTTAGACATAGCACCTAACACCTATAAATTGATATTTTTATTCAATGTAGTTGTAAATGGTACAACTCAATGTAGTTTATTTTTGAATTTGAAAACTCGTTCGTTAAAATTTGTTTAAATATCACTAGACATTCTTTAAAACCCATCGAACATTTAGAGATTTTTTAATATTTTGTATATTTTAAAATTATTTTTTTAAAGTTCTATGGCCGAAACCAAAATTCTGAAAAATTCTGCCAAAAAAGTCGGAAATCTTTGCTTTAAATGAGCAATAGTGAAACATTAAAATAGGAAATAGAGAAGAAAATAGTGAGAAACAATGTTTGATTGTTGTCATTGGCCATAAGGATATTTTTTGTAAAAAATTTCCTTTAGCTATTTAGATGTGGCGCGAGGTAGAGTGTAGCGCGAGGTAATGTGTAAATTAGCCATTTTAGAAAAATCAAGAAGTTTAAAGAGTCTAGAATTTTGAAATTTTTGAGTTGAGAACCTCATCCTTAGGGGTGCATTTCGGCAGTAGGAGGCAAAAAAACGGTGAGGTGGTAAATGGTAGGTCCTGTAGTAAAAATATAGGAAAATTGGTGAAATGGTCAACTATGTGGTGACAACTAAGTTTAAAATGATTAATATATCCCTTAAAAAATGAAAAAATATCCAAAAAAGGTCTTTTAAGCTTTTTTATGGGTTATAAAAATTGAAAGTTTCAGGGATCCACTTAAGTTTTAAGGACAATAGTTAAAATGAACTGAAATGTAGCAAATTGATTTTTAGTCTATTGTTATTTAAAACACAAATGAGTTCATTGCAACCCATAAATTTTTTACAAAACTATTTATAAAGAAAATGACTATTTTGGGTTCGCAGAGACCATTCGCAGGCGAAAATGGCAAATTTATTTGAAAAAATGTCTCAAAACTAATTTTTGGCAAAAATAGACCACTTCGCAAAAAAAANGGGGGGGGGGGGGTATGGAATAAATCCACCTCCTGCATTAGGATCCTCGGGGGTCTTATCAGTTTTCCTTCTCAGATTTTCTTTTCAAGAAGAAGGGAAAAGGATTTTAAAGAAGAAAATCTCGCGTTTTTGAGCATTTTTAAAAGATAACCTTAAGAAAAAATTTTAGCTAGCATTTGTGATTATATATCACCATGAAAACATTTATCGTCGACTTTATCTTTCAAACATGGGATCGAAAAATAGTGTTCCCCTCTACATGATTGAGGTTGAAAAATAAATCCTCCCACTGCAATTAGTCCCTTCCCTGTAATTTGAAAACAAGACCTCCGGGGGATCTAATACAGCTATACATCTACCAAAATTAAATAAGAATTTCATTTGAATTCCATTGTTTATTTTTGATTATTATTTTCTGGTTGATTTTTGCCAACTTTTCTAGCATTTTAAACACATTGAATTCAATATCGATTTGATTACTTTTTGTTGAGTTGGTAAAAAAATTCAGAACCATTTTATTGTTCTGAATTTTGATCAGTTATTATTTAACTTGAGTTTTGTTATTGATTTGGATTTGTTTTTGTCATTAAGAAATTTTAAGCCTTTGAGAAATTCCACTAAAATTATTCCGGAGTAATTTTAAGAACATTGTTTTTGCAGATTGTTTTTATAGATAAATTAACATTTTTAATGTAATTATAACATAGATTCATTCATCATCCATAATTATTTGTGTTTAAAAAATAATAATCGACAAAAAGAACCATTATAGGCTTAATCTCTTGATTATAAATTTTATCTTTCGATCCCGTGGTGGAGTCGTTTCGGCGAAAACCGCCATAATGGGCGTTTCGGCGAAAACCGCCAAAATAGAATTACTTTCCTTTAAAACTTTTTTGTTAGACTTGTTAGACAAAAAGTATAAAAGGCAAAGTTGTGCAGAATTTTATGCTGCTTCGAATGATATAAAAAATTTCCGAAATTCGAACAAAAAGTTCGAAATTTTCCCGAAATACTGAAAAATACGGTTTTTAGGGAATATTTCGAATTTTTTGTTAGAATTTCGAAATAATTTTATCGAAATAATATGATTTCAGGGAATTATTAACTGTGAATTTTGATTTTCAACATACAAAAAATGCATAAAAAAGAGATTTTCTATTCAACTCATCTGGATAATTAGGGAGATGTTGAATTCCCGTGCTGGGTCGTTTGTAAAAAAGGGCCAATGTGGGCGTTTGTAAAAAAGGGCCAATGTGGGCGTTTGTAAAAAAGTGACAATACAGTAAACAAAAGGGAAAGTCAGCTATAAGTTATACTACGAAATGACTAAAGGACAAAACGACTATGTAATGACTAAATTAACAATAAATAAATAAAAATAATTAAAAAATAATTAATAATAATAAAATTAAAAATATAAATAAAATAATTATAAATAAAAAAATCAATTAAAATTGTAAAAAATATTTGAAATAAATTTTGTTGGATACTTGGGTAGGATCCAAAATGTCTCTTGGCATATTGAATGTTTAAAAGACAAATATGTTTGGATTTTTTAATCTACTTAACTTTTATTGTTATTATTAAGTATTTGTTTTTATTTTTATTTATTTTTTCTTGATTTCGAGTGGAAATTTTTGTGAAACACTTTTCTCCCTCGAAATCGAGGGAGGAATACCGGGTAGATTTATCAGTGAGATTTCCCGGGTAAAACCGGATAATTTTACCTAGTTTTTATTTCTCGGGTAAAACGTTTTTGTATCGGGCTCTGAGAAATAAATAAATTAATAGTCTCTGATCTTATGTATGATCCCATGATGCAAAAAACTGCAAATTCTTTCGTACCCAAGTGAATTGTTTCGATTTACAACCCATAAAAAGACACTAAATGACTTTTCATTAAGCTTTTAAAAAACGTATTATCTAATGCACTATGCCAAGGATCATACAAAAAAGTAAAATATGTAACATAAAAAATGGCACGGACTCAAGGTCATGATTAGGGCTAGCTCCCGCCCCCACTTAAAAGGTAAAAGATTGTTGAAAACTAGATCAATTAAAAAAAACAAAAAAGAATTCAAACATAAAAATCTGAATTTTTATTTTAAGAGAAAAAATGAATCAGAATTTGTCCTAATATATAAAAAACATTATACAACCAGTCAATAATTTCAAAATACTTTTTATGTTTTCTTATTTCAAATAATTTAATTTACTTTTCGTGACTGCACAAAATAATAATTAAATGATAAAAAATAGAAATATTAAAATATCAAATTAATATGGTTACATATTAAATTTCTCAAAAATAAATTTAAAAATTTGATGACTCACAATTAGAAACCATATTTTAATTAATTCCATTTTATAATTTTTAATAGTTTTATCAACTATCGGATTTTCAAGTCGAGAAAAAATTATTGCTTGGAACGTGAAAAAAAAATTCTAACTCTATTAAAAAGACGATTTTTAATCCTATATATCATCTGTATTAATCTTCTATGACGATTAACCTATGTTAATATTTAAATCTAAAATGAAAAACGATTGCTACTATTTCCTCTAATTATATTCAGCGTTTTTTTCAATATTTTTTTGCAGGCTACATATTTTTAAAATTTCCAGAGTCATAAGATTTATTAAAAAAGATAAAAGAAGTTGAAAATGTTCCATAACTGGGTTGGAATAAAAGTAATTTTGGGAAAAATGATAAAAATGTGAGAAAACTCTTTTTATTGGGTTAGGTTACTTTCTATTGACATACGATCGAAATAGGTGAGCTTCAGAGACGGAGTGAACGCGTTGACCTCAAGCGGCTTCAGATGTTTGCTGACGGCGTGCAGTGTCGCGACAAACGAAATTTATAAAAATTAAATAAAAAATACAAAACTAAAATGCTAAGGTAAGAAAGGGACAAAATAAGCAGATATTAATACATGCATGGCTTAATCTTTGAAATGAACACATCAGATCAGCCTGGATCAACCAGAAGGAAGGGAGAAATGAGATGTACGAATGACGAAATATGCAGGAAAGCGCTAATGTTTGCATTAGCACATCCATCAGCATAATAAAAGCATAAAATTTTCCGCCGGAAAAATATGTTCAGGCGAAAGTGGACAAAACAAATAAATCGTAAAGGATCGGCGTGACCGATCCTTACCAAGAAAATGTGAACAATAATTATCGGGGAACATGGCCAAAAAGATGAATACATCTTTGGTGGCCAAAAGTAAATATGGAACAGAAAGGTGAAAGAAATGGAATAACAAGGCAATAAATGAGAAGGGAAAGATTCCAATAAAAAATGCCTGATCATGGCCCGAATAAATGTTATGGCAAATAATGCTTACTAAGCATTTTTGGCCAAAGAATAACAAGTGATAAAAATGTCTTTTGTGAGCCAAAAGATGAAGGGGAATGGGCCTTTTTTGGCCCAAATACAAACAAGGCAATTTGACCACACTGAATGGCCCGGCCACCCTAGGTGTCCCTCCCCTATTTAAGGCACAAAAGCAGCAGCGAGATCACGCCAGTTTCTCCGAGTTTCGGCCTTCTGGAAGAAGCCAAACTTCCATCCCTTTTTTCCCTTTTCTTCCTCTTTCTCTCCCCTTCCTGTTTCCTTTCCTGTTTTTGGCCCTTTTTGGCACCTAGCCTAAACCTTTGTCTCCTTTTCTCTTATCATTTTGATTTGTTCAATCAATTCTTTTCGACTCTCTATCCCTTTTTCTTTGGGTTGGTTTTGGGCGGTTTAATTACCCAAGTTTGAGCGTGCCCTAATCATCCTCTCTCAACTGATCAACTCTTCAACCGTCTGACACGACTACTGGGCCATTCTTGGGATTTGCACAACTGGCCGATTGGACTGCATCATCGACCTGTGATCATCTTGTGATCGTCTGCCTTATCAACTTTCTTTTGGTGCAATAAATTGAACCTGTGTTTTTTGTTCGACCGTGAACTTCTTGATGATGTGCTTGAACTGCAGTCGGAATGCCTTTTCGCCCTTGTAGCTCAACGATACAATCGAGTTTCCTTGGTCGCTGAATAAATGTGAATTTCCAAGATTTTTTTTTAATTTTACATTTGGTAGCAAGAAAAAAATCTAAATCTAAAAGATAAATTTCGAAAAGCTAAAAAATAATATTTAAAAACAATAATTCCACAGAATTCAATGGTATAAAAATGAATTTACTCCAAAACACTGAACGCGTGGTCCTTGTTGAAGCAGTAGTTGATGGAGAACAGCTCGGTGGCCACGTCCGGATTCTGGCTGTTTTCGTTTATCATGATAAACGATCTCTTCAGGTATTTTTTGTCGATGGCCTCACGAATGCCCCGCATCATCTCCGAAAGCTTGTGGCCCCAACGCTTGTTTGAGTCGAAGCAGTAGACGATCACATCTGATTTGGTGTGGAAAATAAGATTAATAATTTACCTCCAATGGTTTTAAGAGGTGGAAAAATGATTGATAAAAAATGATCCGGCTTGGATAGGGGAATATTTGAAAGTGAATTGTTGAAAATTTTTCACAGGTCTTTTTTCAATTCACTAAACAAGCTTTGCCCTTAATTTTTGTCTTTACCTTCGATTCGACGGTGCTTGTACACCCCCTTCGGGAGCACTCCACGGTAGGGCAGATACTGTGCAATGGCGATGCAGCTCATGCGCGCGAGGAAGCGGAGACGGTTGGCCTCGGTCTTCTGGTCTGGCGGAAAGGACGCCTCCCAAGAATGCGGGTTCAGTGCCAAGTTGCGCTAAACAAAAATAATATTGTTTTTACAAATTATTTTGATACCGGTGGCGTTTTCGGATTAAGCGGAGCAAACGGTGCCATTGTTTACTGTAGAAATTTAGGTTTTAAAATATTTAATTTTCAATCTAATGAAATGCTTTTGATTAGGATTTTGAATTTTGGAGATCTTGGTTGCTTTTAAATTTTCAAAAACTCTATTAAAAGGATGTAAAATTTTCGAAGAATCCTTAAAGTCCTACTTATTATATTAATAAATATTAATGCGAAATTACGAAAATATCTACAACCAAGTAAAACTTGGGTATTTTGCTAGGTAAAAGATTTCGGTGAAATTCATTTTTTATACATGGATAATTGAAGATGAATGTCAACCTTTAAAAACCCAAAAAGAATGATGACAAAAATAAGATAAGAGTGAATAGAAAGATGAAGATGGTGAGTAGGTGATAATAATAAACTAGGTATAAGATGAGAAAAAAGACAGCATTAATTGACAATGAAATTGGATTTAGCAAGAATTATAATCTGATGAAGTTGATCCGTCCACCGAGCATCGTCGACCCTTGTCGATCACTTGTCCCTCAGGCTGCTCAAAGCCAAAACAGACGAGCGGAGTAATGCGTTTGGCAAAGTTCGGATTCTCTCGACACCAAATCATCTGTTCCTGGCCAGGTTCTGAAGTTAATTCATGCCTTTATCCCTCAAAAAGCCCAAATTCTCACTGATTCGTGCCATAATCCGCGCAAATGCGGCCAGCGATCCATTCAACGATTCCAATTCCTCCACAAATCCCATGCAATCCTTCTTAACCAGCAGAATTGACCAAAATTTCAATTGATGAAAAACTTACATCCAACAGGAGATGAGTGGTGAAAGTCATATTTGAAATCAGCGGAATTCGGAACTAAAACCGGAAAATGTGAAAAATAAAAAATGGACGAAAATCAATCACCGCATAGGCATCCTCTTCCGTCGAAAGTTTGACCGTGTCATATGGACAGGGATTTAAGAGCTTCAGCATTTTCAGAACTTCGTAATGCTGTGCTTCCTTGTTGAATTTGGCTTTGAATTTGAATAATGATCCAACATCCACTTGAGGATCGGCCCACACGATTGAAAAATTGCAAACATGGGGACAATAAACCTAAAGAATAAAAATGTAAATAAGCCATTCTGGTCTGGACCATACAGTTCCACGCTTGTTCAGCATAAATCCAGTTGAAGTGAATGGCTTCTGTGCATAAAATGGACAATTAATGAAGGAAAAATGTGTGGAACTTACGAATGACTTCTTCGGAATGATTCGGTTTCCCTGTCCATCCACAGAAGATTCTTTGCCTGCCAACGCAACAACTTCGAATTTCGAAGGAGTTCGCTCAAGAACATGGTTTTGTCTGCCGAATAGTTGACCCAAACCGGGATGCCCCGTCCTAAACTTTTGGTAACGATGTAAAGAACCATTTCCAAAATAGACCATGTTCTTGCTTTATCTCATTCGTAATGAGGTTGCCATCACCAATTTCGACGTAACCATGCAAAATGTTGTTTGGGTCCGTAATCAAAGGAATGGACGAACTGCAAAAGAAATGGCCGTATCTGTTGAGCTTAACGAAAGTCAAAAACTGAAAAAAAAACACAAATTCATTGAATATAAAACATGAATTTACTTCGCTTCCACGATCAGTGACTCGAGCTTTCATTGGATTTTCGATGCTGAATTGGCCGTGCCAATAATTGTAAATGATGTATGCCTGAAAATAAATGAAATTAAAAAAATGAGTTGTCGAATTGAATCACATCGTTGTGATAGAAATAAAACATTTCGCAGAAGAGAAAGCATCCGACCCGGAGGAGCATGTCGTCATGACAGATCACCGCCATCAGACACTTCTTAATCGGACAGACCGCACAAAACAGTTCTTTGTCATCGATGATCAAACATGGCGCCCCCTCCAACACCTAAAATTTACAAAAAAATCCTTAACTTGCTGGCAAGAAAAAATAACCGGAATTGGTTCTGCCGCCAAAATTACGTGCGATGGCGTGTTATATCGGACCTGCATTCTTCTAGGCACAAGGTTCCAGGGCTGAAAAATATATTTTTTATTAATTTTTTAAAGAAAAAATTTTTCAGATTTTTATAAAAGTTGTTTACCGCCCGTCCAATTTCGTTGAAGTCGCCCTTCAGCGGACGCAGCCATCGTCCGAATGAGAGTGTAAATGTTGGGTTGCACAGTTCGCTCGGTTGGTCAGCTTGATATTCATGGAAGTCCATGTCCACATGCACATTCAGTTCATAGACCACATTAGGCACTAATTTTCGCAGTTCGACATTGGGAATGGGCACACGGTCGGCGCTGTCGATATCATAGCAATAGAAACGGCATCCGCTTTACGCACAGCTAAATAGCGTAAAAAATGAAATTGAAAAGTTCAAAAGTCGTACCGAAATGCATTTGTCGACAATCAGCGCGAAGTTTTTGTCCATTTTGATCCATTCTTGACCCTTGCTGAATCGTTCATACGACACAATTTGGTTGCCCACCGCTTTTAAATGGATGTTCGCGCCAATGTTGAGTTCTTGTTCCAATTTTTTAATTTGA
>LDKF01000316.1:63930-77614 GCA_001026735.1 Rotylenchulus reniformis | reverse complement strand
TTTTGCGCCACTGTCTCGCACAATGCACATGAACAAAAAAGAGAAAGAAAATGGAGGAGAGAACACGCAAAAAGGAGAGAACAGTAGAGAAAAAAGAAAAGATATTCAGACATTTCGCTTCAAACTGTAGTTTAAAAAAATGGTGGAACATTTTTCATGTCCACAGGTGTATTTACTTTTTATAGGTTTGGGCCTGTAAGCTTCAAATAAAAAGTTTTTTGGTTCAATCTTCTGAGTGTCGGTCTTTTGGGTGCCGGTCTTTTGCGACACTGTCTCGCACAATGCACATGAACATAAAAGAGAAAGAAAATGGAGGAGAGAACACGCAAAAGAGAATAGTAGAGAACAAAGAAACAATATTCAGACATTTCGTTTCAAACTGTAGTTTAAAAAAATGGCGGAACATTTTTCATGTCCACAAGTGTAAAAGAAATTAATGGACCAGTAAGCAGTCCTGAGGGGGTCAGGTCTCTAGATCCCAAGGACCCAAGATCCCAGGACCGAAGATCCCAGGACTGAAGATCCCAAAAGCTAAAAATGGACCGAAGATCCCAAAGCCAAAAACGGACTCAAGATCCCAAACAATTTTTTTTGTAATTTTTCCCAGGGTAAATTTTGACGAGGATTCCAATTCTGACGTCCTTTTTGACGTAGTGCATCATCTGACGTGACTTTTTGTCGTCAAAAATTTATTACCCCGGATTTTCTACCGTTACCCGGCTATCAATGGCAGCCGTGGGGGGCTTAGGCCAAAAGCCATGTTCAATAGGTGCGGGCTGGATGATTTTTAGATTTTTAAATGGAAAATTTGTTAATATTGGGCTCGCCGAAGGCGAACCCAACAATAAAAAAAATTTTGCATTTCAAAATCAAAAATCATACAGCACTCACCTATTGAACAGTCCTGCCTCTTTTTTTTTAATTTTTAATAATTTTTATTATTTTTTTCATTGATTTCAAGCTTCTTTCCATCCATAGAAATTGTTTTCCTCGCTGCGGATTCGAACCCACGCCTCATTGGATGGGTGNATTAGAATATATAGAAAATTTCTCACTTTAGGCCTTTAAATTAATTTCATAGTGTTGAGGAGTGCCAGTGGTCCCGATCCCGACAGGGGTCGCCGGAGAAAATTTCGCGTTTTTAGACCATTTCCCTTTGAAAATTTTCTGAATTTTCTCAAGGAAAATGCCAATTTGGGGAATCATTTTAATTTTTGGTGAAATTTTTCGGTAATACAGATCGAGGAATTTTTATCGGTGTCCATAGGATCCTTCTCTGACCGAATTTACAGTGTCTATCAATGTTATCTCTCACTTTCCCTTTTTCTTCTCGCCGCGAAAAGACAATATAAGATAGAAGAGAAAATCATTCGTTTCACATTGTTTTTGTTTGGACTTATGGACACCGGTTGAAAAACCTTGGGCTGTAGTAGGGTTTGTACCCCCTTTTTTGGAATTTTTTTGGAAGACCCGTAAATGGCCCAAAATCACATTCTAGGGTCAGTTTTTGACGCTTTTGACGTTTTTTTCGCCGTCAGATGACGTCGGACGTCAAAATTTGACTTAGGCTTCAAAAAAAATTAATAGGCCTCGATTTTTCAAAAAAAAATTTGATAGGCTTCGATTTTTAAAAAAAATTTAATAGGCCTCGATTTTCAAAAAAAATTAATAGGCCTCGATTTTTCAAAAAAAAAGGCTTCAAAAAAAATTAATAGGCCTCGATTTTTCAAAAAAAAATTTGATAGGCTTCGATTTTTAAAAAAAATTTAATAGGCCTCGATTTTCAAAAAAAATTAATAGGCCTCGATTTTTCAAAAAAATTTGATAGGCTTCGATTTTTCAAAAAAATTTGATAGGCTTCGATTTTTCAAAAAAAATTTGATAGTCCTCGGGATTTTCGAGAATTTTTATTTTGGAGATGTTTTGTCTTTGTGGACATTTCGTTTTTGTAGTTGGGGATGTTTTGCGAGGGGGTATTTTTTCCTCGGGGATATTTTGCGTGGGGGTATTTTGCGAAGGGGTATTTTGTCCGGGGGTATTTTGCGAGGGGATATTCTGTCACTACGCCGAAAAAAAAACATGATTTGTCAAAACCACAATTCGTCAAATGAGGCAAAAAGCCATGATTCGTCAAATTTAAATTTTGAGACGGGCAAAAATGCAGCGTTCATATTGAACGAGCGTTAAGGGCCCGCTTCGCGGCCCCTAACGCTCTTCTCTTTTCTTTTTCCCCTTTCCCTTTTCCTAACCCTTATTTTTCTTCCAATTTTTTTCCTATTCTTTCTCTCTCCCAATCCCTCCTCATTACCATCTTTTTCCCTTTCTTTCTTTTTTCCTCTCATCTTCCCTATTCACTTCTATCCTTCTTTTTGTCTCTTTTACACTTCAATCTTTCTTCTCCTTCCTTTCTCTTCTTTGTCCCTCTCCTCCTTTTTCTTCCTTCCGTCTTCACGCTTGCTTCATTTTCTTTACCAAAAGATAGAATGAGTTTTCCTCCCTTTCCTTTTTTCTCCAATTTACTTTTCTCTCCTTTATCCAAACATTCAACTTTTTATCCTTTCTCTTGTCCCATCCTGTGTTCCTTTTTATTTTTTTCTTTGCTTTTTTTTACCTCTCTTCCTTTCCTTTCTCTATTTTTCTCTTCCCCTTTCCTTTACAGATCGAGGAATTTTTATCGGTGTCCATAGGAACCTCCTCTGACAGAATTTACAGTGTCTGTCAGTGTTATCTCTCACTTTTCGTTTTTTTCCTCACCGCGGAAAGACAATATAAGGTAGAAGAGGAAATCATTCGCTTCATATTGTTTTCCTTTGGACTTATGGACACCGGTTGAAAAACCTTAGGCTGTATTTCCACTGAATTCCCTCTTTTCCCTTCTTTTCATTTCCATTCTTCTTCATTTTCCCGCCTTTAACTTTCCTTTCCCTCCCCTTCTTTTTTTTCATTTTCCTTTCATTTCCTGTACTTTCCTCCTTTTCTATTTTATTTTCCACTTTTCCTCTACTATATCGTTCCCTTTTCCTATTTTTTCTTTTCATCCCTTTTTCTTTCATCTCCTTCCTCTTTAAGTTCCTCCTTTCTATTTACTTTAAAGTTCCAATTTTCTCCTTTCCTTTTCCATTCTCCCGTTTCGCTCATATTCTCTTTCCTCTCCTTTTTTCCCTTTCCGTTCCTTTTACCCTCATCTTCTTTATTTTCTCCCTATTCTTATTTTTCCTTTTTAATTATCCTTTTTCTCCCCTTTTCAGTTTCTTTTCTTCTCTTTCTCTTCCCATCCTTTTTCCTTCCCCTCCTTCTCTTTTCCCTACTCTATCATTCATTTCTCCTCCTCTTCCCTTCATTTCCTCCATTTTACTTCTTTTCCTTCATACCTTTCCTTCCATCTTTCTTCTTTCCCTCTTTCCTTTTTTCCTTTCTATTTCTTTTTCCTACTTTTCTCTTGCTTTATCCTCCTTTTATTTTCATCTGTTCACCTCTCCTTCCTTTCTCTTCCTTTATTTATTTTCTCATTTTTCCACCTTTCCTTTTTTTTCTTCTTCCTTTCCCTCCATTCATTAATATTTCCTTTACTTCACTTTAATTCATTTCGTTTTCCTTCCTCCCGCCCTATTTCCTACCCCTCTCTCGTTCTCTCCCTTTTCTTTCCCTTTTCCCTATTCTACCCTACCATTCAATTTTTTTCACTCCTTTCTCTATTTTAATCGTAATTAATTTCCCTCCTCCCTTTTTTGTCTTATTCTTCCCTCTCTTTCCGATCTCCTCTCAATTTCTTCATATCTTTTCCCTCCTCTTCCCCTTCATCCACCTCCTACTACCCACTCACTTTTTCTCTTTCCTTTTCTTCCATCCTTTCCTCCTCTATAACCTCTGTTACTTCCTCTTTTCTCTCTTTCTTTTTAATTTTTCTCCCTTTTTCTTTTCCACTTCTCTTCCACCTAGTTCCCTCTTTCCATTCCTTTTTTGGTAATACTTCAGTTTGTACCCCCTATTTTTTGGGAAAAAAACGATGTCTTCTAAAACGCCTCAAAATCACACCCTAATGTCAATTTTTAACGCTGAACCCGATTCTGACGTCTATTTTGACGTCCTGCGTCATCTGACGTCACTTTTTGACGCTGACGTAAAAAATAATTTTTTGTAAAATCATCTAAAAATGACTTCCCAGGGGTAATTTTTGACGCAGAATCCGAATCTGACGTCCGTTTTGACGTCCGACGTCATCTGACGCAACTTTCTGACATTTTTGACGTCAGAAATTTTTTTTTCAAAAATAAATTTTATGCATTGAAATCAGTGAAAAAACAATAAAAAACAAAAATAACTTCAAAGAGAAAATGCAAAATGTATTTAACCGGCTCATAGTACTGGTAGCTAGACGGTTCAATAGGTGAGTGCTGAAAATTATTTATTTTTAACTAGAAATTTTATTGTTGGGCTCGCCTTCGGCGAGCCCAACATTAAAAACTTTCTAGTTAAAAATAAATAATCTTTCAGCCCGCACCTATTGAACCGTATGGTTGCCTAAGCACCCCACGCATTATTAAGGATAGCCGAGTCATATAATCACCTTCAAAGAAAAAAATTAGACGTCAAAATTTTTCGACGTCAAAAAGTGACGTCAGATGACGTGGGACGTCAAAATGGACGTCAGATTCGGATTCAGCGTTAAAAACTGGCCCTAGGAAGTCATTTTGAGGTGAAAAAATTTTTGACGTCAAAATTTTTCGACGTCAAAAAGTGACGTCAGATGACGCAGGACGTCAAAATAGACGTCAGAATCGGGTTCAGCGTCAAAAACTGACCCTAGGGTGTGATTTTGAGGCGTTTTAGAAGACATCGTTTTTTTCCCAAAAAATAGGGGGTACAAACTGAAGTATTCCCTTTNATTGGCAGATACGAGTGATATTTTGGCCATAACTTTTTTTGGACTGGGCCGATTCGGATGGGCTTAGGCTCATTTTGTAGCTAATGATTTTCTCTATTTTTCCACACCAAATTCGTTTCACCAGGTTTGGTTTGAACCGAGTTATAACCCAAACTGTACTTTTCGTTTCAAAGTTCTATTCCGCCCCCAAAAATGGATTTAAAGTGATCTTGCTCCGGCGACCGCAGAATACAATTTAGGTATTTTTATAATTAGGCATTATGTAGTTCGGTTGACAAACTCACTGTCTACCCTTAGTATTTTTCTTTATCTCTTCCTTCCAAATCCAAATATTGGCGAAGAGACAATTGATCCCCAAAAGTTACCAAACCCAATGCCAAGTTCAACAGGTGGGACACGAAAAATAAAAAAATTCTTCTCGCTTAGTATAAAGTAGGGGATAAAAATGAAATTTTAGTAAAGTTTTTAAATACATGAGCATCAGATTTTCCAAAAAATTCAAATTCTTGTTTTATACTATGAATTTTCAAAAAGTGCAATGGATAGGTCAAAAATTTTCATAGATTTCTTTGATTTCCAAAAATTTTATGAAGTTATGATTATGACCTTCGATTCCAAAAAATTCAAATTCTTGTTTTATACTATGAATTTTCAAAAAGTGCAATGGATAGGTCAAAAATTTTCATAGATTTCTTTGATTTCCAAAAATTTTATGAAGTTATGATTATGACCTTCGTTTTGCGTTTAAAAATCGTGCCATAATATTATTTTCTAAATTTAAATTGACGAATCATGGCTTTTTCGCTGGGTTGACGAATCATGGTTTATTCACTGTGTTGACGAATCGTGGCTTTTTGCCTTATTTGACGAATCGTGGTTTTGACCAATCGTGGTTTTGACGAATCGTGGTAGCGCCCTACCCAATAGATGGCGGACATGCTACAGTATCATATCAATGAGACGCATTTTCTTTTTCATGAGCACACTTTTCGTTTTCTTCACTTTCATGAGCATTCTCTCGTTTTCAACGCACTTTTTTCATTTCAAATAAAAAATCCATTTCCAACTTTTGGGTAGAAAAAATAATGGATCAGTATTTAGTGAAATTGAAATGGGCCAGAGATTAACTGTTAGTCTTGATGATTATTGGCATCCTGAGACTGCACCTCGAACAGACAGACCGGCGACCTTCGATCCATTGTATGGCTTTCCTAAGGTAAATTTACCTTTTTATTGGTTGACCAGCGAATAATCATTTAATCTAAGGGTCGTAAACCGAGAGAAATGAAAGCAACTTGGGAGGAAATGTGAGTTATTTTCCATAAAAGGAAGGCCAGGGGTATTTACAATACAAATTCCAGATCCATACCCGGTTACAAGGGCGTCGCCAGGAGGGCGAGAGGGGGGATTTCATAAGGTTTCACCTGTGACAGTAGAATAGCCAGGGGCTCCCTCTGAAATGCCAAAACTAGAAAATAAAAAAGGTTCCCCTGCTACCATAGGTCTGCAAGGGGGGTTCAGTCGGGTGGGGATACGCACGCAGCGGGGCTAGGGGGTACGCAAAATTCGGGGGAAGGGAAAGAAAAAAGGGGTATGCAGGGGTGCGAGAGGGAGAGAGGAATTTTATTCGATGAAACCCTTTATACAATGAAATTTCTGATCAATTTTTCTTAAGAAAAGGGTCTAAATTTCAAAAATTTCTCCGGCGGCCCCTATCGGGACCGCCGACGCGCCTTTTATACAGCGAAATTTCGTCTAATTTTTCGTGGAAAAGAATATTTCTAAAAAAATTTCCTCTGGCGAGCTTTTTTTTATAGGAGTACGCATTTTGGAAAATGTCGGGGTACCTTGCCTACATATGCCTGCTACTAGTAAAAAAAAATTTTGAAAAATTTTTTCACCAAAAGCAAAAATTTGGTCAATTTCCTGAAGAAAATTTGATAAATCTTCAAAAAAAAATCCCAGGCGGCCCTTATCGGGACCTACGCCTTGTCAGGCTCGCCGTAGTGCCACGGGATTAATCGCACGTAGATCCAAAAAGAAAATAGTATAGAATATAATATATAATATGGAATATGTGCAATATAATGTCTTATATTTTTTGCATTCATTAGGAACAAGCATTTATTCACCGAATGAAAAATAATTCTGAAAAAGTATCCATTTATCGATAAAAAAATAAAACGTGGGATAAAATGTCATTTTTGATTTTGGCATTCTGTCTGCGCCCATGTTGGTCCGCCGTGTAGTGGCGGATCCAGGATTTTGTTTTGGACGGTGGTGAGCTAGTGAGGGGTGGTCCATCAGACCTAAAATCTTTTTGAGGTCTATTTCATAAAAGATTGGTCAATTTTTGATTCAATAATCATCTGCCATGGCGGGTCGTCCACATACCCTATGGATCCCGCCACTGGCCCGTCGAAATTCGTTTTTTCCTGTAACCCTAAAACCTAACCTCTAGCTAGAACTTGCTAGAAAAATCCGTAATTTTAATCACCCCTAAGATCGAGAAATTTTGAAAAATTTTATTTATTTTTCATAGATTTTGGTAAACAATTTGAAAAAATTTCCTTGTTGATTTTGTCCAATTTTCAAAATTTTTCTCCAGCGGCCCTTTACGGGGCTGCCGTCTGCCGATACCTTTAATACATATATCTTATCATATTTACTACTTCTCCTTTAAGCTCATTAGTAGTGTGTGTACCCAGGGAAGCTGATGAGTGGCGGCCATCCCTTCCCTGCAAAAATACGGCTATTATAGCGAAAAATTAAAAAAAAATTCAAAAAAGGGGATCGAGGAGAAAATATTGAAGATTTTCATTAAGGACCAAAAATCTCATAAATTTCTCCAGGGGTATCGGGGTCGCCAGTCAGGGCCGGCGCCAGGATTTTTTGAGGGAAGGGCTAAACTTTGGTGGTCGCGCCTAAGTTCGGCGGACCAATAGAGCCACGAAGAAAATTTCAGGATTTTAGAGGAAGTGCCGGCGGCCCCGGCGGCAGGGGAAAATTACCAATTTTGGGTCCTTTTTCTTAACAAATCTCACCTTTTTTACTTATGGTAAATTTTTTGAAGAAAGTCCATTGAATTAGTAGTGGCGGCGGCACCGATTGGGGCCGCCGGATAAAAAATTCGATTATTTGGATTTTTCATAGGCAAATTCGTCAAATTTTTTTTTATTTTTTTTCCAGGGGCCCAGCAGCCAGTATCTCTTTATATAATGAAAAGGCAAAAAAAATTTGTCCAATTTTCCAAATCGATCTGACTTTTCTAATAAAAATTCCAGGAAAAATCTTTCACCAGAAAATTTAGATTGCTTTTCCCTCACCAAAATATTTCTTACGAAACTTTGATAAATTTGATCATCAAATAAAAAAAATTTTTATTTTTTGTACAGAAATAATTTTTTCGAAAAATCACGGATTGCGGATTACGGAAATTACGGGGTTTTTTGAGTTACGGTTTACGAATTACGGAAAAAAAATTTCTTGTTACGGTTTACGGATTACGAATTACGGATGAAAAAAATCCGGTTACTCCACCCCTGGTGAGCACCCCCATACATTGAATCAGTTTTGAAAAAATAAATAATTATATTTTTAGGGAAAAAATGAAGTTGCCATACGGAACACGGGATTACTGCGCTCATAAAGCGATTGCTTATGCCAAATGTCAACGAATCAATGCTCCATTTGCCAGTCACTATTGTTCTGGCCTTCGTCATGAATGGGATTCTTGTGAATATGAGGTGAGAGAAAGAGAGAAAAGAAAAGTATTAATCCAATTCAACTTTATAGGATCATCTGCACAGGATGATGGAGTATGAGCGCGAAAAGCGACTTCTAATGCGGAAGTTGCGAAAAGAAAAAGCCAGACAACAAGCGGCTTGATGGACTTGCTAATAGGATATATTTACAGTAGGCATTGAATTTGTCTGTTTCGACTTCATTTTCAGCCTATAAATATGTGAAGTTCATTATTCGAATACTACAATTTGTTACTTCTCTTATACATTTTAATTTATCATTTTCCTTAAAATTCATACTTTTTAGACAACAATTACCAATGATCCATAAAAGTATATTGAAAAGGACTTTTGATTTTTCGCAGATAGAAACCCAGTTTTTGAATACAATAACGGCTCTCTGCACCGAAAATACTCCATTTGCTAATTTGGAAAAATATATTTCATCGCTTGATCCAATCAGAATAAGAATAAATTCAAATGAACAATACAAATTGGCCGCATTGCTTTGGGATGCATATTTTCGATTTGTTGCAACATGTGCACCAGGTAAAAATATATTCGTTATGGTCATCAGTAGGCCCAATTCATATGCGCAAAAATTGCCTAAATATACGCAAAATATGCCTAAAAATCCAAAATATGCGTATTTTTTTGCAAAATATGACCTGAAATCCAAAAAAAATCCTAAAAAACATTTTTTTATCATTTATTAGTTTTTTTTGAATATTTAATACATTTTCAAGACAAAAAATAAAGTTCCAAAAAATTCAATTTTCTGCATCCGTACCCTCTCCCTCGAAATAAAAAAAATATGAGAAAAATGGCCTTTTTGTTCATTTTTCCAATTTCGATTATCGAACTAGAACTTTTATCAATTTTCTTAGAATCAAAATTTTCGCCATTTTAAGGTTTATTTTTCAAAAAATGGTCCAAAAATTAGAAATTATGCCTAAAAACCCAAAACGCTGTGCAACAAAATGTCTACTAAGGTAAAAATTATTAAAATGTCTACTGATTAAAATGTCTATTTTCAAAATGTCTACTAGGCGAAAATTATCAAAATGTCTACGAAGATAAAAATTATTAAAATGTCTACTGATCAAAATGTCTATCCAATATTCCCGCTGGCCTTAGGTAGCCGGGTATCTATGGCATCCGTGGGGGCTTAGGCCAAAAGCCATGTTCAATAGGTGCAGGCTGTATGATTTTTGGATTTTGAAATGCAAAATTTGTCAATATTGGGCTCGCCGAAGGCGTGGTCAATTTTTTGACTACCCTCACCACCTTCGTACGACCGACCCCACCCCCTTTTTAGTGGTACCCTTTTTAGGGTCCCTTGCGACGGTGGTAGGGGGGGGGGGGNATCTAAATACTTGAAAAAGATGTAAGAAATAATTTACAATAAAATTTAAAAAAAATCATACGTCGGCAAAGGGGTAGGCAGCTCCGACCGGGTTCGCCGCAAGGGGATTGGAGGGTTCGCAGGCGGGGGTGGGGAAAGGGTTCGCGGGCGGCGCCGGTTGGGGGTGGCGGGGGCTTGGTGGGTGTGGGGGAGGGTAGCGAACCCTTAAAATGAGCACAATTTTTCTCCGATGCGAACCCATTAAAATGAGCAAAATTTCTTAGGAAAACAGCCTGAATTTTTAAAATTTCCTCCGGCGGCCCCTATCGGGACCGCCGCCACCCTCACCCGATATGTAGTTTCTTTATAAAAATTGTCCTCAAAAAAAACGATCGCTTTTCTTATGAAAATGGTCTAAAATTCTCAAAATTTTCTCCGGCGGCCCCTATCGGGACCGCCGGCACCCCTCGCAATACAGTGAAATTTTTTTCAAAAAAAACCCAGCAAAAAATGACTAAATTTCTCACGAAAATTGATCTAAAACCTCATTTTTTTCTTCAGCAATCCCTATCGGGGCCGCCGACATACTGGTTGGTAAAAAATGGTGATTTTTATGATGAAACCCCAAAAGTCAATAATTTTTCAGCCGTCTTTTTTTTGCGTTATTACGAAAAAAAATTCCTCTAGCGAGCTTTTTTTAGTAGAGTTCGCATTTGGCCTGGCGAGCTTTTTTTAGGAAGGTTCGCATATGGTCGGATTGCTCGGGGACCTTGCCGACGTATGTCCGGCGTAGCTCTGTAGTTATATTTCTTTTAATTTTTGTTTATATTTTCCAAATCATCAGCAAGCGTAAGGTTACTAAACACATGCACCGCACTGCATTTTCAATTCCGGTGTTTTGTCTTTCCGGTTTCAACAATAATAAACAACGACGCTAATCTTATTATTAACGATAATCTTATTATCAATTAGTAAGTTCCAATACAATACAAAACATAAATCGTTTCAAAGTTATTATTCGAAACAACAAATTGGTCTTGCTCTGGCGACCGCAAAATAATATTTTGTAAGATGGTTTCGGATTCTCACTGTTATGCCTATGCCACTGTTGTCACTTGGCACATAACTCTGTCCAATTTAGGCACTTTGCTTGACCTGGACCTTCTTGTGCGTGCCCTGCTCTCCTCTCTAAGTGTGCCTTCGCCTCCTTTGGTTCAAATTGCCCTATCAGTTGTGGCTTCCATCATTGAACGCGTGGGATTCCCTTCTTGCGCTGCCGTCAGATCTCTGGTCCTTCGAATTCTGAATTCCTCGAACATCGAAGAAAAAATCCGTTGGCAAACATTGAAGCGAATCAACGATGCCCTTTCTGTTTCGTCCGTAATAAACGAACATTTTGAAAAATTTTCTTCTCCTCTTAATGCGTTATTAAAAAGTGGAGACCACATTGTAATGCATTTTTCTTTAAGAATTTCCCAAATTACATTGCTTTTCAGCCCACAGGATTGGCCGATTTAGTTGTTTCAATTTTGAAAACTTCGGCTTCTTTGATTAAAATTCCTATATTTGTCGATCTGCAGAAACAAGGTACCACTGAATAAAAATCTCTTCTCTCAATTTATTTCTTTAGTTTTATTTGCTTCCTCTATGATCGATTCTTCATATAATCCGGAAGTGTTAAAATTATTATCTGCAATAATTGAAAATAGCCATGAAGATGTTCCTGTCCCGATTCAGGCTTGTCCTCTTTTATTCATTCATTTTATAAATTTATTGTGTGTTTTTTTCAGATGGCATCGTCCATTTTATGGCGCGATTTTCTGGGTCAAAGTCCCGAATTTATGATAGAATTGACTAGAGCTCGATCACTCTGTCAAACAATTGTTCGTCCCAAGAAGTTACCATTTTACGGAAATGATGTTAGACGAGTCGAAATGACAATTAACGAAGATTTGGTCTGCACATCGACAAATCCAATTGGTGATGATGGGCATTTAACGCACGCAAAACGAAAAAGCAATGAAAAGGTCAGTGCCAAAGGGGCGAAGTTCAGCAGGACAAAGTGATATATATTAGTGAAAAAGCTAGTTTTGGGTCAGTTGTTTAGTTCTTTCTCTTAGAGCTTAAACGAAAGAATTGGTAAACAACGGGAGAGAAAGACCGGAGGAACTGGTGGAGATGAACCGTCCAAAGAAAAAAATGACGAAGAACCAGATGGATCAGAAGACATTATAGCATTAAGTGATGACGACAAAGGAACAGTTGTTCAACACGCCGCTAAAAAGAACGGCAGGGAGTTCGATCAGCAAGATTTTGAATGTAAAACAGTCGATGAATTGCTTATGGATTTCGATGATCAATGAAGAAATTATCAAGATTAAAGTTCACTGCATTTCTAAAGATAAATGGAATTTTTTTTATTAAAGTGTGATGTGAAAATAGTGAAAATTGTTTATAGCTAATTAGAAATTGTCGTAAGCAAAAAATGGCCATTTTTTAAGGGAATTGTCGTAAGCAAAAAATGGCCATTTTTAAGGGAAACGGCTCAAAATTTTAAATTTTTCTCCGATGGTCCCTATCGGGCTGCCGAAATTCGTTTTTTTTGCTCATATGGGATCCAAAGTCCATCCCCCGTCAGGAAATCCTGGCGCTTGCCTTGCTTCGGTCTAAGGGCTCTAATAAAATGGTTCTTTGAGTTGAATATTTATTTAAAAATAGAAATTACATAATTATATTTTCGATGGGATTTCTATCCATCGTTTGAGAAAAAAAAGGTGTTAAAAGATTAGGGAGATACAGAGTGGCAGATACAACTAGTCAAGAAATCACCGTACATCCATATAAAAATATATTTAGTTACAGCATCTTCCCGTGATCACTTTATTTAGGCAGAAACACCGAGCGCGGACAATGTTATCTGCTTGCGAGTAAATTCATAGGGCGACTCGCCACGAATATAGGCTTTGCTGATGCGTACTAAAATGTTTTTTATTAACCAAAATATTTTACAAGAAATACCTGTGTCAATGTCACAACCTGGCGCTTCGAATTTAGGATCTTGTAAGACTTTCTCGATGATAGACCTTCAATTTGCTAATATATCTTTTTTTCAAATTGACCTACAAAATACCTTAGGGCCCTCGCACCAACTTTTCTCTCCAGTGCCAATTGGGCAACTTCTTCTAACGCATCATCCGTAAATTCAAGTGAAATCTGCCAATTATAAATTTTTTCAATTCTTTTTTTTGTAAGACTTACATTGTCCATTGAGAATTGATATTTCATTTGAGCAAGCAGCGAGTTCTTTGGCTCTGTTAGTACCCGGATAAGCATCTCTTTGTCGAAACTATGGAAGGGAACAAGCACGGGAAAACGACCAACCTTTCAACAAATGCATAAATTATTTAGGGAGTTTTGTTAAAATGCTTACGAGTTCAGGGATCATTCCAAATTTGATCAGATCACCCTGATCAGCTTGCGTAAAAAGCTTGTCCCGCTTCTGATTGATCACTTGCTGTTCTTTGTCATCATCGGTTATACTGTTTTCCAGTGTCGGTGCTCCTATTTTATTGGATGGTAATGGGCATTTCAAAGTTCATCCGTTGTTGCATACCGAATCCAACAGTCCGCTTGTCCAACCTTCGACTCACAACCTTCTCGAGGCCATTAAATGCTCCACTGGCTATGAACAAGATCTATAAATGAAATTAT
>LDKF01000316.1:52882-63830 GCA_001026735.1 Rotylenchulus reniformis | reverse complement strand
TGATGGCGACTAGCCGCAATGCGACTCTCAGAGAATTGAACGCGGTCATTATTTTCCAAACGCCTGTTAAAGATCAAAATTACAAAATCAACACATGGTGGGCCGACTTATAGTGTTGATAGATTCCAACAGACAGAGCCTTCTTGGCTAATTGCTGCCCGACCACATATTTGTCCAAATACTGCGCAATCTCCTTGGGGTATGGAGGTGAACGGAAACGTTGGTCATTGTTCATCAGGTTAAACTTATGAACCGAAGCATCGCTGGATGAGTAGGTAGAAAATATAATGTTACAATCTTTGCAGTGAATCAAGTTGGGATTATCTAAAATGGCAATGAAAAATTGAGGAAAAATTCAACAGAAACTACTATTTGTTGTAGGGGTGCTTCGCAAAGGCTTTCCTGAAATTCCAGATTCCAGTATCTTTCATTATAAATTAAAAACTGACCACATTTTACGCAATTTGATCCGCACGAGAATAAACGACGTCTTAGATTGATAGAGTGAGCAATCCCAACTCGGTCTCTTTTTTCGGTCTCTATTTCGGATGGAGTTGACATAGCATTCCGCCATTTGGGAGAGGGAGTTGCAGCCAAAAGTCCCATTGATTCAATTGCAGCCAGATTGACGTTGTTTCTTGGCAACATTCTTCCACTATTCGCAGCATTTACAAAGGGTCTTTGGAACAAATTTATTTGTGGAGAGAGCATCTCTAAATTCCAAACATGTGAATGCGGGCGGAAGTGGATATTAAATAAATAATAATAAAAGATGAACTCGCTATCGCTAGAGCAAGATCAATTTAAATTCATTTTTGAGGTCGGGAGAGAACTTTGAAAAGCACTTTTCGACTTATATTCTGCGGTCACCAGAGCAAGGTCAATTTAATTCCATTTTTGAGGTCGGAATTTCCGACATCAAAAGGGTTGCCGAACAGCCGTATTTATACGGCATTTGCCGTATTTTTTCCGTATTTTTGCCCAATGCGGTATTTTATTTTTTGGATTTTCGAATTTCGATGATTATCTTTCTTCAAAAATGACCTAAATTCTCAAATTTTCTCCGGCGGCCCCTATCGGGTCCGGCGGATCCATTAATGCATTGAAATTTCCTCCTAAAAATGTTCCTAATCAAAAAATGGTTATTTTTCTTAAGAAAAGCAGTCTGAATTTTCAAATTTTCTCCGGCGGCCCCTGTCGAAACATGACTGTACAGCCGCCAAAGACTACTCTTACACGATCTCATAATTTCCAACCAACGATTGCTAGACAAAGTCAATAGTAGAGAAAAAATAAGCGGAATAAAATTTATGAATAATTTTATTTGATTTTTTAAAGATTTATAAATCTTCCGTATTAGTCTAAAAAAGTTAAAATAAAAAATAGCCACTCGTGAGAAACGCTTTGAATAAGATTGAAACGAACATTTGTTATGTATTTTATGGTAGAAAAAGGCCACCGGTTTTTAAATAAATATTTATCGCAGGACATGCTTTCGTGTCATAAAATCCTTTCGACAGAAAAAAATTTCAAATTCTCAGCTTTTTTACGCGGATTTTACGGCCAAAATAATCATTCGTATCTGCCAATTTACAAAAAAATGCTCGCACGACTGATTATTTTGGCCGTAACTTTTTTTTAGACTACATAGGCCAATTCAGATGGACTTAGGCTCATTCCATATTTCGTTTCAGAGTTCTATTCCGACCTCAAAAATGGATTTTTGGCCTAGCTTTGGCGACCGCAGAATAACTCGGTTTAAGCTAAACTTATTAAGAAAAATGAATTTGGTGTGAAAATATGGGTAATATTAGCCATCCATAAAATCGGCGCAAAAAATTCCATTGAATGGAAATTTATTTTTGGCTCAAAGATTTTGTGAAGAGGAAGTTTTCCTTTATGAATTTTCTCTCTGCACCTTTTTTCTGTGTTTTATATTTCTCTGACACTTCAGTGAAAGATTCGCTTCGAAAGATCGAGGATTCAAAGCAATTCAATCGGCGCCCGTTTTTCATATGTATATTTTATGGTGACACACATATCAGCGTTAAAAAATGACATCAGATGACACAGTTGCCAAAATGGACGTCAGAATCGGATTCAGCGTAAAAATTACCCTGGGAAGTCGTTTTTAGACGATTTTACGAAAAAAATTTCCAAAAATAGTGGATGTATATTTTTTTCATCCAGATCTAATCTAGTTTCTCTAGCCTCCCTGTTCTCTCACATTTTCTGCTTCTTTGTTCCAACGTATTGATCTATTTATCATATTTTTTTACCTCGAATTAGGAATGAGGCCAGTTTATGAAACGAACAAAAAATTATCAAAGAAAGAGGAAACGGTGGGGGTCGATTGAGTCTCTACGATTGAGTCTCCACGATTGAGTCTCCGTTGTTAACAGTAATTACAGAACCCTTCCGCATCACTTCTAATCACCTTCCGCATCCATCCGCATCACTTCTAATCACCTTCCGCATCCACCCGCATCACTTCTAATCACCTTCCGTATCCATCCGCATCACTTCTAATCACCTTCAGCATCCACCCGCATCACTTCTAATCACCTTCCGTATCCATCCGCATCACTTCTAATCACCTTCAGCATCCATCCGCATCACTTCTAAGGGTTTGGGAAGGACGCGGAAGGGTTTGGAAAGGTAAGCGGAAGGGTCTGGGAGGGATGCGGAAGAGTCTGGGGAGGACGCGGAAGGGTCTGGGAAGNGGGGGGGGGAGGAGGGGAGGGGGAGAAGAAATACATTGTATCCGGGAGGTCATTGGCAATAAAATGTAAATGTGACATTTGTCGTGGAGACTCAATCGTAGAGACTCAATCGACCGAGTCCGAGAGGAAAAAGACAGATCGCCAACACCAAAATACTTTCAAAAATTGAAAACTAACAGCCGGGCTACATTCAATAGAACCCAGCTCATTAGAACCCAAAGTCAAAAATGTTCATTAGAACCCAAGGCCAAAAACCCTCACTAGAACCCAAAACCAAAAATGCTCATTAGAACCCAAAGCCAAAAACCCTCATTAGAACCCAGCTCACTAGAACCCAGTTCATTAGAACCCAAAGCCGAAAATGTTCATTAGAACCCAAAATTTCTTATAGACATCACTTCTCATATTTCTCGGAACTTCCAAAAAAACACGTGAAAAATACTGTACGTGAGCTTACTTATAGAAAAAAACGTTAAAAACGTCAACATCATGTACTTCATAAAATTCCTGTACGTATACGAATTTTTTTGAAAATACGTACAAGTGTTACGTAGCGTACTCGAGTATTACACGCAGGTACTTTTCCAGTTTACCCCCCCTGGATTTTTTAAATAATATTTTTCCTGTCAAATTTAACCAATAAACTTACTGTTTGAAGTCGTCAGGGGTTTTTCACAGGTGCTGAGTTCGAATCTGATGTCAGATTTGTCGTATGATTTCATCAAATCTATGATTTTTCTGTTCTTATCACCATTTACACTATAGAGCTTTACCAAAAATGATTGAAAGCCAAAAAATGGCAAAATCATAGCTTGGATGAATTTGAACATCAGATTCGGACTCAGCACATGTCAAAACCCCCTGATTAGTTCTAACAATATACAGTGACCCAAAAAAGTCTTTACCCAAGAGATGAAAAAATGGCTTTGCACGTGTAGCTCTCTTTCCTTCAACGAAACCCTGGTAATTCCATTCACAGAATTTGTACCCCTATCCATGAGGAACTCAAAACAGTAAATTATTTCTCCCTCTCTACTTTTGAACCGAAAATTCTCTGTCCCTTCCTCCCATGACCCCCGAAACAGAGTCCAAAAAAGTCTTTACCCAAGTATATTTTACGAAGTTTTACGAAAAGAAAAAATCTGAAAAAATCATGCAAACTCACATGGGCTAGAGGACCAAAAAATGCTATAAGACAATTTACTCCATGTGGTTCTTCATGGAGTTCTGGGCACCCCCAAAATGGCTTGAAATCGGGGGTCTCCAACTTCAGAAAATATTTTTGACATGAAATCAAAGAGTAAGAATTTTTATTTTCTGCTGGATATAATGCCCATTCAATGGGCTACAAAATACTGTTGACCATTATCCGCTAAAGCCTTTCTCCGCAGAGTTAGCCTGGGTCATAAAAATTGGCCTATGGAGGAGTGTAAACTTATGATCAAGTCGGATGAGACCAAGTTCTTATTCTATCCCCCGGAAGACAAGAAATGGATCTCGATAGCGCCAAGCTAGTATCATAAGTCGTGTTACATCAAACCAATAATAAAATACAGTGCCGAATGGCAAATGACACTGGGTAAGCTTGTTGGAATTCTTTTGGGAAAATTTGGTAATCCTGGTCCAATTTTTGTAACCCAGGCTAACTCTGCGGAGAAAGGCTTTAGCGGATAATGGTCAACAGTGTTTTGTAGCCCATTGAATGGGCATTATATCCAGCAGAAAATAAAAATTCTTACTCTTTGATTTCATGTCGAAAATATTTTCTGAAGTTGGAGACCCCCGATTTCAAGTCATTTTGGGGGTGCCCAGAACTCCATGAAGAACCACATGGAGTAAATTGTCTTATAGCATTTTTTGGTCCTCTAGCCCATATGAGAAAAAAAAAACAAAATTGGATTTTTTCGGGATTGAAACCGGACCTGGATTGAATCGGGATCCGGATACCGGATCCGGTCCGACCCTCCGCGCCGATCTCTAGTGCAAAGCCATTTTTTCATCTCTTGGGTAAAGACTTTTTTGGGTCACTGTAATTATTGGTTAAATTTAGCAAAAAAATATATTTGAAAAAATTCCAGGGGGGGTAAACTGGAAAAGTACCTTACACGCATAACGTAGTCACGTACTAAAAACACGTGAAAAAACTGGTACGTGAATTAGCACGTGTAAAAACCAGTCACGTACTTGCCGTTATACTTGTCAACCCATCACGTACTTGCCGTTATACTTGTCATCCCATCCACGTACTTGTCATTGTCCATTGTTTTTTTTGGAAAATCCGAGGCCTGTGAAAATTTTTGGAAAATCCGAGGCCTGTGAAAAAATTACAATAAAATTACAGAGGTAAAAATGCAGTTTATGTTCCGGAAGTCAAACTGGACAAAATTATATACCAAGTGTAGAGCTCATCGAGCTGAGTATGAATATGTAAAAAAAATTGGCGCCAACTGCTTTAAACCGGTTTTTGAACCCTTTTACTTTCTAAGCAAATTTCACTGGTAAACTTTGCCAAAAATGCATGGAATCAAAAGAAAACGCAGTAAAACGATGAAAAAACATATAATTAATAAAAGTTGCGCCAAGTTTTGTGCTAGGTTGCCCGGCAACTTTAACATAACAGAAATGAAAAGTTTAACTTTTATTACTTATTAGGTGTTTCGTCTTTTAGACATTTCGTTCTTATGTTTTAATAAATTTCTTTTGTGTTCTACTAAGTATTTTGCTATTTATGACCCGGCTATCTATTTTTTCGTGGGGGGCTTAGGCCAAAAGCCATGTTCAATAGGTGCGGGCTGGAAGATTATTAATTTTATACCCGAAGGCGAGCCCAACAATAAGGATCTGGGTATAAAATTAATAACCTTTCAGCACTCACCTATTGAACAGTTCTGCCTCATAATTTTATTTATTTTGACATATGTAAATGTTTTTTTTTGGTTTTTTACGAATTTTGGGGGGAGGGGGTCCAAAAATCGAAAGCTATTTATGACCCGGCTATCTATTTTTTCGTGGGGGGCTTAGGCCAAAAGCCATGTTCAATAGGTGCGGGCTGGAAGATTATTAATTTTATACCCGAAGGCGAGCCCAACAATAAGGATCTGGGTATAAAATTAATAGCCTTTCAGCACTCACCTATTGAACAGTTCTGCCTCATAATTTTATTTATTTTGACATATGTAAATGTTTTTTTTTGGTTTTTTACGAATTTTGGGGGGAGGGGGTCCAAAAATCGAACCTAAACTAGATAACTTAGGAGGGTTCAAAAACCGGTTTAAAGAAGTTGGCGCCAAAAATTTTTTACATATTCATACTCAGCTCGATGAGCTCTACACGTTGGTATATAATTTTAGCCAGTTTGACTTCCGGAACATAAACTGCATTTGGTACTTTTCCAGTTTACCCCCCCCTGGATTTTCTTCAAATATTTTTTTTGCTAAATTTAACCAATAATCTTATTGTTAGAACTAATCAGGGGTTTTGACATATACTAAGTCCGAATCTGATGTCAGATTTGTTGTATGATTTCATCAAATCTATGATTTTGCCATCTTTTGGCTTTCAATCATTTTTGGTAAAGCTCTACAGTGTAAATGATGATAAGAACAGAAAAATCATAGATTTGATGAAATCATACGACAAATCTGACATCAAATTCGAACTCAGCACATGTGAAAATCCTCTGACGACTTCAAGCAGTAAGATTATTGGTTAAATTTGACAGGAAAAATATTATTTTAAAAATCCAGGGGGGGTATACTGGAAAAGTACCCTGCATTTTTTCCAATTACAGATTTTGAAAATTTTAATCCGAGGCCTGTGAAAATTTTTTTGAAAATCCTAGGCCTGTGAAAATTTTTGGAAAATCCGAGGCCTGTGAAAAAATTACAATAAAATTACAGATTTTGAAAATTTGGGTTCTAATGAACATTTTTGGCTTTGGGTTCTAGTGAGCTGGGTTCTAATGAGCTGGGTTCTAGTGAGTGTGGGTTCTATTGAGCTGACCCCAACAGCCGATCCTATCCTATACTGTGTGTCCAGGTTGCACGACTTTCGGAGGTTGGATATCCACATTGGAACGAAAAACATGTCCTTGAATTACAATACTCCATGAGCACACGTGTCGTCTCTCTCTCTCTCTAGCCTCCCTCTGTTCTCTCACATTTCCTGCTTCTCTGTTCCAACGTAAATTGGACAAAAAGAGTTCAACAGTGCTTTCACGGCGGACACACATGCAACTTGGCAGAATGCCAAATTAAAATGACTATTTATCCATCATGTTTTTTTGTTGAACGTTAATTTGGTAAAGGAGCGGTTTTTTGTATTTAATGTAAAAGGAAAATAAGTTGGTTTTGAAGCGAAAGTTTTAATCAATTATAACACACACGTATGCTCTTTTTTTCTAAAATAATTTCTAAATAACCGCGCCATCCGATTAAATGAGCATACGTGTATGCTATAATTGATTAAAACTTTCGCTTCAAAACCAACTCATTTTCCTTTCACATTAAATACAAAAAACCGCTCCTTTAGTATAATTCATTATTTTTTTCCAATCCAAGAATAAATTCTTATTTTTAACCAATACAAAAAATAATACAGATTTATATTAATATATTTTGTATTTACATATTGCCCGACACCAATTGATTTTCCTATTTTATAGGGAGCTAATTTTTCTATAATTTTTGGTGTATTCGTTTAATCATTAAAATTTATGATGAATTCTGACACATTTTTTTGTTTAATGCTAAAAACAGAAAGAAAACTATTTATTTTATAATATCAAAAAAGAATTTTTTACTTATTTGCCATTTTTTGCAAAAAATCTGTCAGAAAACCTAGAGAAAGTTAATGACTCTTCGATTTTCGGTTTAAAAATGTTCAGCATTGGAAAAACTGAATCTACCATCGTGTTAAGCACCCTCGAAAACCCCCGAGTGAAGCGCGGAATCTAAAAAAAGAGCATTTAATGGAAAATTTTTCGGGACCAAAAAACTCCAAAAATCATTCAATAAATAATTCAAAAATCATTTGACGCGTGGCGGATTCGAACTCAGGCTCTTCACCATTGAAAATCTATCATACAACAATTGAGCCATAGAGGGGAAGAGAGAATAAAGGTTGCATAGCTGGGCGGAATGTGTCCGCCGTGTGCTTTTCGTTACAATGTGGACATCCGACCTCCGAAAGTCGTACAAGGTGCAACCCGCCTGACACGGATACATTCTGGCGATCGCAGAATATTTCACTTTATGCGTATCGTCTAAAATCTAACTGCGTTTTTGAGCTTGGTCATTTTTTATGTTATTAATCCATTATTATTTTTACCTACCTAAAAGTTGGAAATGTGCTCGTTATTATCTGAAGCGAAAAAAGTGTTCGTTGAAACGAGAGAATGTTCATGAAAAAGTGTTGCAGCAAACGAAAAGAGTGCTCATGAAAAAGAATATGAGTGCTCATTGATACTGTAGCACGTCCGCTTACTATTGGTCAAAAAAAACATTAAATCAGTAATTTTGTTAATTTTTTTTTAGTGTGGAACTGTGGAAAATATTGATCAAATGTGTATTTTATGTGGCGCACACATTTTTTAGTTTGTTTTGCTTAATATGTAAGAAATAAACTGCAAGAGTACCGAATTTATTTTTTAGTTTGTTTTGCTTAGAGTACCGAATTTCTTTTGTAATTTTTTTCTCATGAAAATCTTACAATTTTATCATTCATCCTATGATTGGATGAATTTTTCCAATGTTCTGCTTAAGAAAACATTGATTTGTCGGCACTAGTTGCATTGCAAAGTGGCTGCTTTTGAAAATCATAAATTTAACAGGGGGAGGACCCTTTTTATTTGAAAACCAAAAATTTTTTTTTACTTTTTTAACTACTTTTGAGTTTTTAACTACTTTTTGAGCAAAAGAATTGGGAAAACAACCAAAAAAATTTGGATTTCAAATGAAAAGGGGGGACCCTTTTAGTGGGTTTTCAAAAGTAGTCACTTTGCAACTAGTGCCTATTTGTCCTTCCCTAATCCAATCCAATCAATTACTAGGTCGGGTCATAAAAAATGACACATTTTATATTCACACGAACATAACTCGGCAAATAATGAAGCAAAAATCTACAAATTTCAGAAATGATACTCCTATATGTCCTCTACAATTTTGCTTTTTAGAGAATTATCCATGTCAGGCAAAAAGTTCGAGAAAAAAATCCCGCAATTGGCTTCGGTCAAAAATGGCCAAACCGGTTTTTCGGTTTTAAGACCAGGTTTTAGACAGGAAATCGGGCTGTTTATACTCCCGTCTAATAGCCCAGGAGACACTACAGCTAATGCAAAAAACCGCTCATTATTTTTTTATGATTTTTTCAAACTTTCGGGCGAAAATCCCTTTTTTGGCCAATTTTCTATTAAAATGGCCCATTTTTGCCGGTTTTAGTGGAAAGTTTGAAAAAATCATAAAAAATTAATGAGTGGATGAATCGAGACGCGGTTTTTTGCATTAGCTGTAGTGTCTCCTGGGCTATTAGACGGGGGTATAAACAGCCCGATTTTCTGTCTAAAACCTGGTCTTAAAACCGAAAAACCGGTTTGGCCATTTTTGACCTAGGCCAATTGCGGGATTTTTTTCTCGAACTTTTTGCCTGACATGGATAATTCTCTAAAAAGAAAAATTGTAGAGGACATATAGGAGTATCATTTCTGAAATTTGTAGATTTTTTGCTTCATTATTTGCCGAGTTATGTTCGTGTGAATACAAAATGTGTCATTTTTTATGACCCGACCTAGTATTAATACACTTTTTGGCTATATACATAGACTCACGCACTAAACAACCACCATTTTCGTACTTATTTTCTACAAAGTTCGTCAATTGCCGTCATTCCATTCCAAAATCCTTCTAAATTCCTTCACATCGGCGGTTATCGGATCAACTCGCATGGATGAATCGTACTTTTTGCAGAAATTTGATGAATACGAGCGAAATGACAGCTGGGACCATATTTTTCATGTTGTTTAATAGGAAATGGAAGTTTTCAGCGAAAAATATATTATTTTAGAAAATAAATCTGGAGTCAGTTAGCCAAGCAAGGAAGTTGAGTCTGTGTTGCGACCTTTCTAACAAGTTTCACGAGAAAAACAGATACCGGAATGTATTGCCGTGTGAGTTTTCCTGCATTTTGATTTTTCAATAATAATTTTTTGATGATTCAGATGATCAGAATAGAATCATGCTGAGGAAAGGAGTCTCTTCTGAAATTGACTCGTACATCAATGCTTCTTCGCTGCATCTTCCATTTGCGCGCAGAAATTACATTCTAACTCAGGGTCCACTTCCCAACACAGCCTGTGATTTTTGGCAAATGATCTACGAACAAGGAGGTTAATTCACGTTTTCAATGGAGATTGTTATACCGTATCGTATACCATACCAGTGGCGTAACAAGGGGGGGGAGGGGTAATCCCCCCCGAAACGCAANCCCCCTCCCCCCATTCCCCCCCCCCGAAATTTTTTTTTGTTACGCCCCTGTCGTATACAGACCCAGTTTACAGGGGTGTAGCAAGCGGACGGGGAAATTCGACCTCCCGGTTCTTCCTATTAACGGGGGGAGAGGCAAAATAAAGTTAAAAAAAACGCCTTCGGTCAGCCCAACAATTAAAAATTTTGCATTAAAAAATCACTACTCACCGATTGAACCGTTCTGCCTCATATTTTTTAAAAGTTTGCCCCCACCCCCCACCCCCATCTTCTCGCTTCATTTTTGGGTATGTAAGAAACACGAACTTTAATAAATTGAAATAAATCGAATCTCGATCTTTGGTTATTATACTTATAATCGCGTTTTTTACAGTATCAATCTGCATTATGCTCAGCAAAGTCATAGAGAAAAATTTTATCAAGTAAGATTTTTATAGATTTTATCCCTTTTTATGAAATGGATTCGTAAATGGATTTTATTAGATGTCACTCATACTTTCCTTGCAAAGAAGATAAAAAGCTTCAATTTGACAAATTCGAGTGCCAATTGGAACACGAAGACATCAAATCCAATTACATTATTCGCCGCATAAAACTTACACCCTCAGAAAATTTCAAGAAAGTAATTTCTTCCGCATCTGACTGTACATCACACCGTATCATTCATCACTTTCAGGTAACTATAAAAATTTGATTTCTGTAAAAAACTGATTTATAGTTCACCACATGGCCGGATTTTGGTGTTCC
>LDKF01000316.1:12785-31599 GCA_001026735.1 Rotylenchulus reniformis | reverse complement strand
GGGGGGGGAGTATGATAATGGCGGATGACCCACACCGATGACCCGTGCTTAAAGCACACGGAAAAATTAAGTTAAAATAATTTTTTCTCTAAAGTTTTCTATACATGGGCCTCTAGTTTTTTGGCTATTAGTATAATTCACCAAGCTCTATTTTTCTGCATGGATGGCGGTTCCTAAAAGGCGCTGCAGTAAGTGAGTGTTCCTTGTGAGTTATAATGATTTTTCTTGCTCTGGCGATGAAACGTGGGGGATGAAACGACCGAGTCCGCAATTACATCCCTAAACATCAAGACAAAACGCCAATATTTGGCGGGAATTCAAATTAATATATTTTTTACGAAACGCGAATAAATATATTTTTTACGAAATGCATCAACCCCCATTTCTCAAATTTCTCAAATAGGGGGTTGATGCATTTCGTAAAAAAATATATTTATTCGCGTTTCGTAAAAAAATATATTAATTTGAATTCCCGCCAAATATTGGCGTTTCGTTTTGTTGTTTAGGGATGTGTTGAGTCCCCCCGTTGTTATTGAGTCGTTAGAGTCCCTGTCTGGAAAACCCGATACCTATGAAATTTTTGAAAAAACGTGAAGCTTGTGAAATTTTTTTGAAAAACACGAGGCTTCTGAAAATTTTTGGAAAGAGACCGAGGCCTCTCAAAAAAAGCATTTTTTGAAAAAAACTATGACGTGTGATGCGAAAATTGCAAAATTTCCGAAAGGCCACAAAGGTCGTGAAAATTTAAAAGTTTTCGAAAATCCAGAAACCTATGATAATTAAAATTTTAAACAGAAAAAGTCTGCAATTTTCTTGGAAATTCCCAAGAGGACCAAATCTTAAAAAAGATGCCCAAAAAATCATTGAAATAATGAAAATACAAAACCTTTTTTTACAAATACAACTTGTGAATTGGAAAACCCGAGGTCTATGAAATATGAAATGAAATGGACCAAATGGTCTTTAATAAAAAAACAAAAATATGAACATGATTATAAATTTTTATAGATTATCCTGTGATCTTGCTGCTCTTCCTTCTTCAGAATTTCTTGCAATTTTTTTTTCTTGGCTGTTATCATTATTTTTTGTTCTAAACAAAAATTGACTTGACCAAGAAAAAAATTAAAAAAAATTACTTTTCTGGTTCTTTGAAATTTCATCACTGATGCGGTACTACATCCTCGGTCCTCGGCACACTTGGGCATGACTGTAACGAATTGATTTCCAGTCAGCGGAGTAGCTTTTTAATTCAAGATAGCAGAGCCTTAACAAAGAATTTTTTTCAGGGAATCGGGCAGGGACCAGGGGGGAAGGGGAATCCCCCCAAGACCCCAAAATCCAAAAAATGAAAAGGGTCCCCCTGTTAAAATTTTTTAAAAATTTTCCGAAAATTTTTTTTACCAAAGGCAAAAAATTGATCAATTTCCTTAAGAAAATTCGTTAAAACTAAAAAAAATTTCCCCGGCGGCCCCAATAGGGGCCGCCGGGGACCCCCTCCCCCCATCTCCCCCCAGCCTAAATCCTGGCTATGTCTCTGCCCATGGGCATTGTTAATTCCTCATTGAATTCTTTCCTTCCATTCTACATATTTCTACGCAGGGACGTACCCAGGATTTCGGGATGGGGGGGGCAGGAGCACAAATTTTTCGCCGAATTTTTTTCTCCGGCGGCCCCGATAGGGGCCGCCGGAGAAATTTTTGAAAATTTAGACTATTTTCATAAGAAATTGGTCAATTTTTTGCATACGACAAGTTTTTTGAAGAAACTTAACTGTATTTTGGGGTGGCGGCGGTCCCGATAGGGGCCGCCGGAGAAAATTTTGAAAATTTGGACCAGTTTCTTGAGAAAATTGGTCATTTTTTTCGATTTTTCCCTTCCTTTTTCGATTTTTTTCTTCCCTTTTTCCCCCGATCCCCCTGAAAATTTTTTAATTTTTCGGCGATGGGGGGGGCAGTTGCCCCCGTTGCCCCCCCCCTAGGTACGTCCCTGTTTCTACGTCCCTGGAATCGGGGGATAAAAGGGAGGGGAAAAGTATAAATGGCCGATTACAAATTTTATAGACTTCTAAAATTTTCCGATTTTTAACAAGCCTCTGATCTATAAAAAAAATTCCAGACGGTTACTCGATTTAAAAAAAATTCTAGTATGGCTGTTGAGATTTTGGACTAGAGACCGGCGTTTTCGAAAAAACATTACCAGGATAATCATAGGCGTCGCCAGGGGGGGGGGCCCGGGGGGCCCTGGCCCCCCCCGAAATGCCAAGTCGAAAAAATTTTCATAAGGGTCCCCCCTGTTGATTTCACCAAATTTTCAAAATTTTCTCCGGCGGCCCCTATCGGGGCCGCCGACACCCCTCAACACTATGAAATTTCCTATAGTAAGCCAAAAATTGACCAATTTCTTAAGAAAATGGGTCTAAAATTCTCAAAATTTCTCCGGCGGCCCCTATCGGGACCGCCGCACTCCCCCACTCCCCAATTTAATGAATTTTTTTATAATACGCAAAAAATCGGTCAGTTTTCGTAAGAAAATAGACAAAAAACGCGAATTTTTCTCCGGCGGCCCTTCGGGCCGCCGAACTTCGTTTTTTTTTTNCCCCGAAAATTTTTCCTGGCGACGCCCTTGCAGGATATAGCAGGGATATACCTAGGGGGGCAACGGGTGCAACTGCCTCCCCCCATCGCCGAAAAATTAAAAAAATTTTCAGGGGGTCGGGGGAAGAAGAGAAGAAAAAAATCGAAAAAAAGAAGGGGGAAATCGAAAAAAATGACCAATTTTCCCAAGAAACTTGTCCAAATTCTCAAAATTTTCTCCGGCTTCGGCGGTCCCTATCGGGGCCGCCGGCACTCCAAAATAAGGCGAAATTTCACCAAAATACTTGCCTAAAGCAAGTCATCCTTCATGTTCCATTCCTAATCGGTTGAATTTTGATCATCAATTGTTCTGCTATTGGGCTGGCTGGTACTCTAAAATTAGAGTCCCAAGATAGGCCGTCTTCCAACTAGCGCCTATCTTGGGACTAAAATGTAAAATCCTATGGTAATATTCTAGTGCTTTGCACACACTCAGCATCAGCACTCACCTTAAAACTTGCCTTGCATTCTCTTCCGGCGACAAAGTACTGGCCATAGAAGAGACAATTCCGCGGTAACTTTCTCATCAAACATCAACTTCCTTGGAATGTTTCCAGAGCAGTTTAGACGGAAATGATTATCTGAAAAAATGAAATACATAATTTTTAATTGAATCAATCATGGAAAAATTTAAGGGAGTTCGATAAATGCCTAGGACATAAATAAAAATTTTCATGGGAAAGAGAAACCAAAATAAAAAATAAGGCCAATGTTTTACTTTTTTGGAATTTTGGCCAAGAGAAGTTTAAATTATTTCGGGCCTTCGGTCTTGAATCTTGGAACTGAACTCTTGGATTGGATTGTAAAAAATCCAATCCAAGGAAATATTTTACATATTGCATTGTGAAATTCTGAAATTTGCGAGTTTTGGCAGTTGGATATTCTGTCATTCTATTTTACAGTAATACAAAACGCCAAATTCAAATTAATATATTTTTTTACGAAACGCGAATAAATATAGTTTTTTACGAAACGCACTAGCACCGAGAAAGTGGTGTAAGGTACACAATTTTTTCCTTTTTTGATTTTGACGAAATTCGGCGTTTTGTTTTTGTGGGATCATTTGTCTCTTGATTGTTTTTTGGTGAGAGAACAAAAAAAGGATGAGGAAATAGGTGAGGGGAGACAGTGAGTTTGTTATTTAAACTACATAATACTAGAATTACAAAACGGTAATCTTGCAGTTTACTGGTCCCGAAAATTTTTTCAGTGAAACAACCATTTTTCTAGATTTTGCACATCAATCGTGGGTTTTCGATGGTGCTGAACACGATGGCGCATTCAGTTTTTCGGAATTCGAACATTTTAGACCGAAATTCGAAAAGTCGAAATAATTTTTTTTCTTCATTCTGCATTTCCTCCAAGCGTTTTTGAGGATGCCGAATTCAAAGATTTTCCGATTATCAAATAAAATATGAGCCAACTAATTTTTTCATTTTTTTTAATTGAAAATTGCTTTATAAAAGCAAGTATGCTACAAAATAAATAATGTATTAAAAGTACATTATCAAAGAAGAAACGAAAGATTAGCGGAAATGAAAAGGTTATAAAAATGAATTTACCATTGACTGGATAGTAATGGAAAATCTGATCGATAAGGTTAAATTTTGCTTAATTATAAGAAAATTCTGACGTCAAATTTGAATTCGGCATACTCAAAAACGCTTGGAGGAAATGCAGAATGAAGAAAAAAAATTATTTCGACTTTTCGAATTTCGGTCTAAAATGTTCGAATTCCGAAAAACTGAATGCGCCATCGTGTTCAGCACCATCGAAAACCCACGATTGATGTGCAAAATCTAGAAAAATGGTTGTTTCACTGAAAAAATTTTCGGGACCAGTAAACTGCAAGATTACTTACAAAACATCGAATCGAAAAGCATAAACAATGAAACATCGGAAATTGAAAATATAAGAAGCAAAAAATAAAGAACATAAAATCTAAAAAAATTTTTTGATTTATTTATGTGGGTGAAATTTTTGAATATTACGAGCTTCAATTTTTTTAATCTAAGGTTTAAACCCGTGCTTATTTAGAACTTAAGAAAAAGAATGAATGAAAAAAGTATGAAAAATAAGGGGATACACGGCGCGTCAGCATGGGCGTGGACAGAATGCAAATTAATGGGAATTATCGCGCCAAATTCAAATTTTCATCGAACGGTGACTTTCTATCCCCGCCTTGGCAAATCATATTAAAACCTTATTATTTCTTGATTAATAACTGATCAAAAAGGTATTAAAACCTTATTATTTCTTGATTAATAAAATAATCATATATGTATTTTTATATTATATAATAGAAGACTACCTATTATATATATATGCTATCAATTTTCACTGATCTACGTTTATATTTACCAGAATTGACACCGATTTTCTTGTTTTCTGAAAGACTGATTTTTTAAAATTAATTTTTTGGCGAACCAGCACCAAACCTTTCTAGTTAATACCATCAATATTAGGAAACATATTTACCAATATTATGAAAGAAAAATCGGAATTGTAAACCCATTTGAAAAAAAGTTATGGTGCCATGATTATAGATTTTTAGCAAAATGGTTCAATTCTTGAAAAACTGAATCTGCCATCGTGTTAAGCACCCTCGAAAACCCCCGAGTGAAGCGCGGAATCTAAAAAAGTGAAGCATTGAATGGATAATTTTTCGGAACTAGAAAACTCCAGAATTCGTTCAATAATAATTCAAAAATTATTCGACGCGTAGCTGATTCGAACTCGGACTCTTTTCCCTTGTAAATCTAACATGCACCCAATTGAGCTAAAATGAGGGAGAGACAATAGAGCGCCCATCGCTCGCTGGGATTGACGCGCCGTGGGATAGGAGGAGAAAAGAAGAGAGGAGTGAGGGAGAAAAAGGAAGAAAATAGTAAGTAAATGGAGGTGAATAAATGTGTATGAAAACGAAGAAGTAACCAGAGAAAAAAGGAAAGGCTAAAGAAAGAGAATTAAAAGTAGTGAAAAAATAAAGGAAAGAATTATGGAAAGAGAAAAGGGAAAGAGAGAGAGAAGAAAGGGAAAGTAATTAAATAGAACAATACCAAAGGAAGAAAAAAAAGTAAGAGAATGGAAAAGGAATGAATATAAGAGAAAAGGAAGTAAGAGAAAAGAGAGAAAAGGAAGTAAGTGAAAAGGATTCAAAAAAAGATAAGAGAGGGAGGGGGGAATGGGATGTGAAGAGAAGAAAAAAGGAAGGAGAAAAGGATGGGTGATGGGGAAGAGGAGATGAAAGGCGGAAAAGGAAGAGAAAGGGAAGAGAGAATGAATGAAATGGGAAAGTAAGAGAAGAAGGAGAAAAAAGAGGAGAAAGGAACGGGAAGAGGAGATCAAGGAAAAGGAAGAGAAAGAAAGGAAAAGTAATTAAATAGGAAAGGAGGGGGTGAGAAAAGGGATGGGAAAAGGATAGTCGAGGGTGAAGGAAGGGAGGAGGGAAACAAGGAAAGGAGAATAAGAAAGAAAGAAGAGAAATGAAGAAAATTAAAGGAGTGAAAAGGATGAAAAATTTGGAATTAAAGGGGAATAAAAATGAATGAGAAAGAAAGAAATGGAAAGAAAAAGTAAAATATCAAAAAATAGGGTTTTCATAAAAATTTCGAAAAATTAAAAAAGATAAGGCATAGATAAATTCTTCACAACTTTTTTATGCTTTAGGCTTAGCTTTTTTATGCTTTAGGCTCAAGCTTCAAGAAAGTTTTTGATTTGAGTTGCATTTTTAATGCCCTAGCGGAAAAAAATGGAATGAAGAGCAAAGGAGGAACAAATGGAAGAGAATGGAAAATATGGTATAGGGATAGGAAAAAGAAATGTAAGAATAAAGGAAAGGGCGCTACTGACAAATAACCCCTTTTTGGGACTCTAACTTTTATTGAGTCTCGGGACTCAATTTTCTATATTAATTATTTTTTGATCATATTATTGTAAAATGACGCAATCTCTTAACATTTTTTAACATAGATTACTGGCACCAGCACTTTTGGAAAAATATTGGGAAAAATAAAGTTCTATGCCAGTAATCTGCGCTGGCACCGTAGGAAAAATATTGCAAAAATAAAGTCCTATGCCAGTAATCTGTACTGGCACTGTGGAAATGGTGGAATAGGGACAACATACAAATAAGGGGAAATTTATTCGATTTAGATGCTTTTTTGTTAATTTGTTACACGTTTTGAATAATAAAATGATGAAATTTTTCGATTTTTGAATCCCGAGACTCAATAAAAGTTAGAGTCCCAAAAAGGGGTTATTTGTCAGTAGCGCCGAAAAAGGAAAGTGAGAAATTTTTGTAAGAGCGTTAGGAGGCCGCGAAGCGGCCGACTAACGCTCGTTTTTATTCTAGTGTACAACCGGATGACGCTGATCGACTAATTTAAACCCATAGAATGGACATTTCGCCAATCATTCCCCTCCCTTTCGTCATTTCGTCCCATTTGTTCGTTCCGACCCTTATAAATACTCGCATATTTTCACCACTCTTCAGTCATTTGTGATATTTTGCACTCCTTAATTGTTGAGTGTTCATAAATAAATTCCTTCCTATATTTTTTGTGTCATCGATCGGATCCATTCCGGATTCCGCTTTATTTTCACAAGTACATTTCACTCGAACTTTTCTTCGGTTTTCCCTAGTTCGACCCAATTATCAGACTTTTGTTCAGACTTCCCCTCCCTTTTTTCCCGATATCTAATCCCAAGGTAGAATTCTAGAATCGATGAGCTCCTAAACATTGGATCATCCATATCGTTTCTAAAATGGGTGCTACTTGCAATAGGGTCCTATGAGCTATGAAATTATATTCCCTAACCCCAAGAAACGGCATAATATTTGATTTTTAGCAAGGTTACCAACTTGGCCTTTACTTAAAAAAGGATTAATTCAATTGAAAAATATTGTCATTCTTTTTTTTTGAATCAAAATAATAAACATAAACAAGTGGTTATTTGTCCTGTTAACCCAACTTCGGCGCTCCATATGCGTCAGGCATTCTTTCGATCGTATAGCGATGATCTCGAATGTACTGAAATAAAGAATACGACCAATGAGCAAGCAATATGGTGGGCAGCACACATTTACAAAAGGGGGAGTCGACCCCCCCCTGACTTCGTTCGTACGGGGCCCCGAAATCGAGGGGGACTTCGTACCAGGGACGTACCTAGGGGGGGGCAACTGCCCCCCCCCCCCNGGGGGGGGGGAGTTCGTAGGAGGAGAAGAGGGGGAAGAGGAAAAAAATGATCAAATTTCTTCAGAAAGAGTCATATTTTTCCAAAATTTTCTCCGGCGGTCCCTACCGGGACCGCCGAACCCTCCAAAATTGCTAAAAATTAATATGAAATTCAATCAAAATTCTAAAAATGACTAGCAAAAAGGACCCAAATTCCCCAAGAAAATTCATTAATTTTCAAAAAATTTCCCGGCGGCCCCTCTAGGGGCCGCGGCACCCCTCAATACAGTGGAATTTCTGCAAAAAAATTTGCAACTTTTTTAAAAGATTCATAATGTGCCGAAAAAATTTCTAGGCTCTCTAAAAAATATAAAATAGGCCACTTCGCAAAAAAAAAATTTTAAAAAATGGGCATTTTCGTGAAATGGACGTTATTTTGATGATTTCGTAGTTGGAGACCCCCGACCCCCCTCTGACACCGACTTCGTTCGTAAAGTCTTTGGTCGACCCCCTCTACTTGTTAATGTATGGTGGGCAGACCATAATGGGCACGCCTGGAATTTTCCGAATCCGTTGGCGTAGGTCCTTGTCGCATGTTGCCACAATATAGCACTTGTGCTGAAATGCCAATCATCTCTCTTCGATAATGTATTAGGTCGTTCATAAAAAATGCACCATTGGAAATATCAGTCCATAATTTCATGAATAGGTGTTATGTATCATTGTACTAGTTACTATTAATTCAATTTAAATTAATGTTTACCATCATTTTCACATCAAAATCCCAATAAAGCCATTTTTCAAAAAAAAAAGTTTTAAGCTAGACTGAAGGTAAGTATAAACCTCAATACTATATTATGGATCAATACTGATCCATGCTCGTTCGAAAAGTTGTACGTTATGAAATTTTGGGTCTTTTCATGACTAATGTTTGGTAAATAGTAATTACTCTCTTCTAATCCTAATCTAATAAATATAATCCTATATTAACTAATTCTAGGTGATAAAAGTATTAACTAATTCGTTTCTGATTTTTATAGAAAGTTAAATAGGTCCCTTCTCACCCTTTATGGATGCTCCAATCTGGCACTCATTGTCAAATGTCAACTTTGATTACTCTACTTATACATTCGATAGGAAAGTGCTTTTCACCCCGTCTTATTCCTTAGACAATGCACTTAAAATTACCACAAAGTGATTTTTTTTGAAGTTTTATCAAATTTTCTTAAGAAAGTTGACCATTTTTTGCTTTTGATCTAAAAAAATTTCAAAAAATTTTTAACAGGCGGTAACCCTTTTCATTTTTTGGTCTAGGCACTTTTTGGGGGAGGGGGATTCGCGGAGCAAAGGATGTAAAAGAGTGATAAATAACTTGAATTCACACATCTCAAATTGTCAGGATTAGAGCAGGCAGTTTTAATAACAAAATAAATTGATGCATTCCTTAAGAAATGCATCAGATCCTAATTTTCCCCATAAAATGAAAATATCAAAAACATTTCTTAAATATCCCCTAACAATAAGTGATTTTCGTCCATTGCCCCTGCTCCTGGATTGGTTCGGGTTTCATTGCGTTTCTACCTGTGTCACCCTCTGAACAATGCAGTCATCCGCATAAATGCCTTTGTGCTGACATTGCAGCCGCTGGAAGCGACTGTCCTTGATTATCTTTAACGCCAATTTGAAGCGACGGCCCATCTTCTCCAACTCGCCCAGCACACAGTCGGGGATGTACGGGACCACTTTGGCATACAGACAGTCCATGAACCCCTTCATCATGTCAATTCGGTTTTTGATGGAAAAATTGACAAAATTGGTGTCGATGATCACGTGAAATGGGGGCCCCAGTTGTGTGTTGTACTTGAGGAACATTGCTGACGAGATTTTTGGGCTAAATGGATCGTTTTACATTTAGCAATGACCCAGAAGGGAAATGAACTCACGCTTCCTTCACTTTGAGTGCTCGATTGTCAACTTTCTGCGCTCTTTTCATCCGCAACTCTTCTTTGCTTAAAAATGATATTTCCCTCCAAATTTATCGATCAAACCTACATTCTATCATCGGTTGGTTTGATCAGCTTTTGTAGTTTATTCCGAACTTTTTGGGTTTTCTTAATTCTCCCCTAAATGCATTTTTTAAGATAATGAAGAGACTACCGAAAAATGAACATACCATTGGAAGCTTAATGTCAAAAAAATCTAAAAGTCCATTAAAAAATTTTGCTTATTTTTGGGCAAGCTTAAATTTTTGATATAAAAGTCTAATATGAAAAGGGTTTATGTGAGTAAAACAATTACCAATAATATTTTTTGCGATAAATTTTTATTAAATAAATAGGTCGAGTGAATTGGTGAAATTGAATAAAATGTCAAATTTAGAAGAAATCAGCAGGAAGGCATTTATGGAGTTGAGAGATCGGTCCTTTTCTTGTTGTTTTTCCGATTTTATTTCTTTCACTAAAATAGGATGTTTAAACTTAATATCCATGTTCTTCACCTGAGTCCATGCCCCGTCGGTTGGATGTCCTTCTCCCATTTGCTGCATGATTTTCTGTCGTTTTGCTCGTAACTCTTCGAAACATTCTTCCACATCGCCACAAGTGATTGTTCGCTTTTCGGTTGATCGTTTCGCAAAGAATTCCACACAATGCTTTTTCATCTCTTCGATTGCTGAAATTTGTGGCTTGCTTTCTCTTTTTGATGAGAATGGACTGCACCTGTGGCCATTCCGAGTGCATTTATCACATCCGTCCGACTCATCTCCTTCGAGCTTTCTTTTTCTCTGAGCTGATTCGCCTTTTCGCGTCCATGTTGCTCGTAATATGTGATTGTATCTTCATGTTCGACCAGAAAGGGACAGTTCAAGTCATCGTATAAATTCTAAAATCCAATTTTTTCTGAAGTTGATCCACACAGACCATGCAGTTCTTGCATTTGCACAATTGACTTCGCCAACCGGACCAGACCCATAGAGCTCGAGTTTGCCCCATTTCCTGTCCTTTCGCCGATGCTTTATATGACTCCAATTTACATTGACCACCCGTGTTGCTATTGTCATTTTCCTGGCATTGTCCTTTAGCAAATGGATAGAAAGTCAAAAATGGGTGGTTATTGATGCAATTTGGGCAGATGATCCCCTCAATGTCATCCGGAATTGTGTCTTCCTTATCTGACGATGCCTTTTGTCCAAAAACATGCTAAAGGAAAGAAAAAGAAAAGTTAAGGCAAAAATGCCAGAAATGATCAAATACCGAAGGGTGGAACCAGTCTTCACAGACACAGCATTGGATCATCTCTTCAGATGCACTCGTGTCATCATCCCCTTCGGGTGGATAGAGCTTTTTGCACACACAAAAAATGCCCTTGAAGTTGTCGTTGTACTTGTTGTTCTTATTTGTAGGGTCCTTTTCCTAATGATTTTCAAAAGCTTTTGGCAAAAAATGGAGCTGCAAACCTCAAAAAGTTTGCATTTGTTTTCAAATTTGGAATTGCCACAATCACAGCAGAAGTTCCTTTTCGTGTACAGCTCCACCATGTCGTGACCCTCGTGGCAATTTTCACTGCACGCGTAGCAAATCCCTGCCAATTGTCCCGTCTTTGAAAAGCAAGTCTTGCAAGAATACAATGGTTGTCGGAATTTGTAACCCTTTAACATTATTTCTATTTGAAAAAAGGGTACAAAAACCTCCGGGTATGTGCAGACCAGATCCAAACATCCACCCAACAGCAGTTCCGCCATCTTGGCTCGTTCCTCCTCGGCCTCCTCGATCTCATCCAAAGTGCCAACCACTTCCTCCAAAGTTGTGCAAATTTCATCCTCCTCACTTGCATTGGTTTCTCCAGTTTCCTTACTCATCATTGACGGCACTTTTGCCGAATCGGATTGGTCTTCAGGATTAAGAGGCTGTTTATTACATTCTTCCTTGTTGCGCTCCATAGATTGAAGTGGCGAATGAACAAAAAAAAATAATTAAATGCCTGATAAACAAGGAAATCTGTAATGGGAGAAATTTGGATTTTCCTTCAAGGCCAGAGATTTTTTCAAAAATTATATTCCGCTCGGTTTTTAAAAATTTCCACAGAACTAATTCTTGAAAAACTCTTTTTGAACTGGAAAACTCTCTTTTCATTCAATTTTTCAGAACCTCATCAGTAAAATCTACCCATAAAATTTCTTAAAAAACCTCCAAAATTTTTACTATCTTATTTATAATCAGCGCAGAAAAACCAGAGAATTCCAACTTTTATTTTAGCTCCTCGATTTTATGACGCGAAAGCGTGTTGCTTTAAAACATATTGTTGTCTGATTTCTTTTTCTCTGCTCATTCACTTTTCTATAGATGATTAAAATAAGGAATTCGCTTCATAAAATTGACGGCTCAAAGCGTTTCTCCCGGCGCCCAATTTTTATTCTAGCACCATTTGCACCAAACGATCGCCGCGTGCCGCGTCCAATTGGCCGGCGTCCGAGTGACTCCAATCTGTGGATTGGAATTGGAGTCCAAACTCCAAACCCACTCGCCAAAACACGACGCACCAATGTGCGCGCAGAAAGAATTCAAAATATCGCGCCAAATTCAAATTTATATCAAAAAGTCACTTGCTATCCCTATATGTAGCTATATACTGTACAATAGCTATAGCAAATCATACGGTGTTATGGCTAGGGACCGGATAGTTATGCATTATAAATTGGCAAAATATGCGCATAAAATATGCTCAAAAAAGCCAAAAGTGCACCAAAATATGCATAAAATTGACCAAATTTCATACAAAATATAATTTTTTAAAAATGCAAAAAATTATTATTTCTACAAGCAAATCAATCATTTTGCATGGAGAGCAAAACGAAATTTGAGGACGCTACCAAAATTCGTCTAGTAAGCCAAAAAGCCAAGATTCGTCTAGAAATTCAAAAAATACATTTCATGTAGAACCCCCAAGCTGGTATGTAGACCCCCCCCCCCCAAAATGATATGTAGAACCCGCAAATGGAATTTACTATAGACGAATTTCGACTTTTTGGCTGACTAGACGAATCTTGGTTTTTTGACTGACTAGTAGTGTTAGGAACAATACCGAGACCAATACCAAAATCCAATACCAAAAACCAATACCGAGACCAACCAATACCGGTATTGGGTATTGGTAACGGTCTTGGGTATTGGTATTGGCTCGAGGAAAAATGCTAGTATTGGTATTGGCGTCGAAAAAAATTTAGTCTTGGTATTGAGTATTGGGTGTTCACAGGCCTTTCCAAAAAATCTTGGATTTTTCAATTTTTTCGCTGATTTCATTAAAAATAATCATAAAAATCGAGATTCAAACCAATACCGATACCAACTCAATACCAAATCAATAACAATACTAAAACCAATACCAAGGCATTAGTATTGGTATTGGCCTAGCCAAAATTCCTAACACTACTGACTAGGCGAATTTTGGCTGACTAGACGAATTTTGGTCTAGACGAATCTTGGGACAGCGAATTTGAGCGGCAAAAAAAGATTTGGCATAAACAAATCGCCAAAAGTGATTCAAACGGAATAAATAAACGATCTTTTGCTTCAAATGTTCATTAAACATAAGGAGTTTTGGTGAGCCCATTATCGATTGCGATTGTGGCTTAGTGGTATTGCTGTCGACTGGTCGATAGCGGGTTCAATCCCCTCGTCGGAAAATGATATTTTAAATATTTTTTTCTTTAAGTTCTAAAAATGGTTGTATCGACATTCTGGTTCCTAAACAACAAATTTCAGGGCATAAATAAATGTTTGGGCGTTCAAAAAATGGATTTCTCTGTGTGTGAAATAAACTAAGTCCGAACGACTCTCGCTAAGATTTTCAGTAGGATTGGTCATTAATGCAGAAGGAAGATAAGAAAGATGGTCTCGGGTTCGAATCCCACGGGGAATAAAAGGCTCAAAGCCGGTTTCAAAATATGAAGTAAATGCGAAATAATAGTAAGGAATCGATGATTGAGAAACCTTTTAAAGAAAATATAGGAAGGCAAATTATTTAAGATTTATTCACTCAACAAATTAAGGAGCGAATTGCGTCGGAGACGACTGAATAAAATGTGCAAATGAGGGGTGGGATCGACTCAAATGGGATAAATTGTCGTGAATGTGGGAAAACGATGGCGAAATGCATACAAAAATAGATTCAAATGTCCTTATCGGTGTGCCCCGTTGCGGACTCGGTCGATTGAGTCTCCACGATGGAATCTCCACGATTGAGTCTCCACGATTGAGTCTCCACGACTGAGTCTCCGTTGTTTTTCGGTCGTTAGATTTTTGTAGACCTGAGGGTTCTAAAATTTTTCGAAAAATCCGAAGCCTGAAATTTTTCGAAAATCCTTGATCTGTGAAATTTTTTGAAAAAAACGAGGCCTATGAAAATTTTGAAAACCAAAGACCTAAAAATTTTTTTGAAAAAACGAGGCCTATGAAAATTTTGAAAACCCAAGACCTAGAAATTTTTGAAAAAACGAGGCCTATGAAAATTTTGAAAACCAAAGACCTAGAAATTTTTGAAAAAACGAGGCCTATGAAAATTTTGAAAACCAAAGACCTAGAAATTTTTTTGGAAAAACGAGGCCTATGAAAATTTTGAAAACCCAAGACCTAGAAATTTTTTTGAAAAAACGAGGCCTATAAAAATTTTGAAAACCAAAGACCTAGAAAATTTTTCGTAAAAACTTTTTTTGGAAGACAACTCAACGAGAAAACAACAACGGAGACTCAATCGTGGAGACTCAATCGTCTTAAGACTCAATCGTGGAGACTCAATCGTCTTAAGACTCAATCGTGGAGACTCAATCGTCTTAAGACTCAATCGTGGAGACTCAATCGACCCCCACCGGCCCCGTTGTACAATGCATCAATTTTAAATTATGGCGCACATTGGCGTTCCGTAGGATCATTTGTCTTTTTTGCCGCTTAAAATTCATTTTTGCTGTCCATGTTTGACGAATACTTTATTTTATGGATTTTCAATATTCTTTTGAAAATTTTCATGAAAATGCTGAGAAAAAGCATAGACACGAAATGACTAAAATTTCGCAAAACAGACATGAAATGGCGAAAAGTTACAAAGTAAAAAAATTTATATACTAGTAAAATGCAAAAAATTTTAAAATTTTCAAAACATGCTCAAAATTCCAAAATATTTAAAAAATTATGAATTTTTACACACAAAATATGCTCGAAAAAGCCAAAATATACACAAAAGTATGCAATATACTCTAAAATCGCAAAATATGCAAAAATATGCAAATTAAAAGTCACTATAGAATAGAAGGTTCTATTCAAGTGGAAAATGCGTTTTTCGTGGTTATTTCGGCGTTCTGATATCAGAAAAAATATGTATTTGCATAACTATCCGGTCCCTAGTTATGTCGTTTTTAAAAAGTGCCATAAGAGCCTTACAAAAAAAGTGCCAAAACCCAAAACGTTCTCCAAAACTTTTTGTTGACTTGTTTCCAAAAACTTTTTGTTGACTTGTTAGACCAAAAGTTTAAAAGGCAAAGTGGTGTAGAATTTTATGCTCTTTCTCCTGATATTTTTAATTTTTGAAACCCGAATAAAAAGTTCGAAATTTTCATGAAATACCCAATTTTTCGATATTTTTGGGTCGAAAAAAGGTTATGGCCAGATCTTTGGCCAAAACCATGATTTTATGGCTTAGCTTGGCAATAACTTTTTTTTCGACTTGGCCAAATCGGTAGTGTTCTTTCATATTTAGAGCAGAAATTTAGGGCTATCTTTTGACACCAAACTCATTTCTCTAGCTTTTACTTGAAAAAAGTTATAAAATTATATCATTTTTCTGCCGCGGGGGGGGGGAATCGGGGAATGATCTGCCTCGCTGAATGAAATGCCCCAATTATTATTCATTAATAAAAATTTGGGTTCAGATTTATAACAAATTGATAAAATGAGCAAAAAACAGGAGCAAAATAAAAAATGAAGTGGAAGAATGCAAAGAAGTGAGGAAACCAAGTCAAAAAGAAATAAAATATACCGGTATACGGTCAGAAATGGTGACAAAGTATTTTTAAAATGGATTGAGATTTAAAATGGGAATGGTTTGAGGGAAGAAGTAGTGAGTTAGTAGGCTGCTGACGTGCTAGGATTTATCGAGAATTGCAACGAGCACCGGCAGATGGAGGGGGAGAGGGATAAAGGGAAGTTGACAGCAGCATCAAATGGATAAGTACGAGCAATGGCGACAATTCCCATTTGTCAGAGCAGACAGTGCAGCTCCTCATCCTCTTCTCTGTGCACTAAAATAAATAATTCATTTTTAAGCCAACGCCAATAAGCCAACCAACCCCCTCGGAGCGATCTGCGTCGTCTGGGCGGACTTCTGATCAATGAATTCATCCTCACTCGTCCCGTTCTTCTGTCAAAATATGTTTCCAATGCCGCAGAATTGTCCACAAAAACTAAAAAGAACCCCCTCTCGGATTAGATTTTCTGACCCCCTCCCCCATCTACCCCTGTGATGATTTGGGCCCAGGTACTGCCTCATCAGTCCCCCCTCAAGGTGTCTCCTGCGTTCCTTCCCCCGTCTCTGCTGCTCTCCCTTCCTCCTCTCTTCTCGCCTCCTCTCCTTCTCTTCCTCCTCCTCTGTCTCTCTCCTCTTCCTTCCTTCCTCCTCTTCCCTTTCCAAATTCCTTCCGTTTTCCTTTTCGTCCTCTTCATCTTCCAGCTTAACTGATACCACATCCACCATTTCATCGGCATCATATTCTTCCGCGGATTCGCCGTCCTTCTGCCCGTTCACCAAACTCTTTTTGTCCAATTGCGTTAGTATCCCTGAATTTTCACCAATTATTTTTCTTTTAATTTTTCTCATCATCACCCTTTGATTTCCATTTGTTCGGAATGTTGTTCGGCTTAGATTTGTTCCGTCGAGTGTTACCCAACCTTTTCTTCACCGTATTCACTCTCTTCCTTTTGATGCCAGCTGAAAAAGAATAAATGATCTGATGAGTCATAAGAAATGTTTTAAATTGAGTAATACGGTGAAGTAATTGAAATGAACCACCTCCGCCATAAATGAAAAGAGGTGGATCACACGTCACTGGGGGAAGGAAATTCTGGCAATGGACACTGAAAAGAACGGCGAAATTTGGCCAAAACCATGTATTTTGGCCATAAATGTATTTCATGATGGACCAAATTGGATAGGATTGGGATCATTAGTACTAATTTGAAGACAATAGGACAGCCACTGCCCGAAGAAGAATAATATTTATTGACGAACAAGAGTACAGGAAATAGTGAGCACCGGGGGATTGGAACTGACAAATGAGGAAAATGGCGGGTTTATATAGCATCGTGAGCGAGGGATAGGAGGGAAATTACACAAGACGAATGATAGGAAACAATACATATGGAAAAGAATATTATGAAATGTGGCATAACGCCAAACAATCACATGTGAACAATATATTTGAATATCCGCCATCACCTATTATTACACATTTTGTAGCTAATTTTTTTTCGCTATTTTTGTATACCAAATTCGCCTCTCTAGGTTGCGAATGAACCGAGTTTTAACGAATGGCGCACAAATGACAGGGCACCATATCCATCTCATCTAACTTTTCGGGTGTAGACAACCCCATTTTAATGAAAAACAATTTTTTGTTAGGGATAAATGGTAATACTTAAGGAGATCCCCCCTTTTTTGCGTCAAAAAATAAATTTTCGAAAAAATTGCTTATTTCTTGTATTTAGGGGTTTTCAAGGGTCTAGAATCCGATTCTGACATCAGAATGGAGCTAACGTAACATTTGACGCGAGTTTCACACGAGATCACGTCACGTCAAAAATTAAATTTTTCGATAAATGGTCAAATTTTGATGTAAAAAAGCCACCTATGGGCAGTTTTTGATGCTGAATCCGAATCTGATCACAGAATTGACATATCAGCAAGTAAAAAATTATTTGACAAAAAAATCAATGATTTGATGAAAGCATAGATTAACTAAATGTGACGTTAACTCCATTCTGATGTCAGAATCGGATTCTAGACCCTTGAAAACCCCTAAATACAAGAAATAAGCATTTTTTTCGAAAATTTATTTTTTGACGCATAAAAGGGGGGATCTCCCTTAAGTATTACCGGATAAATTGTTCTAAGAATAAAAAAAAAATTTACTTTTTTCTTTTTTTCTATCTCTCTCAGCAGGTTCCATAAATTATTATTTTGGGTTTGGGGACATTCTTATGGCGAAAAATCGAAAAAAAAATTTCATAAAGATTCTCTCTGTTGATCATAGGTGTGCAAGGGGGGGTCTCGATAATGATTTTTGAAAGTCAATCGTACGGAGGCGGGGGGGTCGGGGGAAAAGGGAGGAAAAATAGAAAAGGGGTGAATTTTTGACTAATTTTTCTTACGATTGAGTCTAAAATTCCAAAATTTTCCCCGGCGGCCCCTATCGGGGTCGCCGGCACCCCTTATTAGAGTAATATCTTTCAAAAATCTACGATTAGTAATTAAAAATTTTTCCAAAGTCGATCGTACATTCTACGAATGATCTTTTTGTGAAAAATTGTTGTCATTTTTGGACATGACTTTTGTTAAAAAAGATCGTCATATGATTGCCTTTTCTTTGAATTTCATCTAAAAAATCGACCAAACTTCTAAAGAAGCGAGTCCAAAATTTCAAAAATTTTCCGGCGCGCCACCCCCTCCCCCCGTAAATACATGAAAATTCTTCATAATAATGACCAAAAAATTGACCAATTTCTTAAGAAATCGGTCTAAAATTTCAAAATTTTCTCCGGCGGTCCCTTTCGGGACCGCCGGTACCCCTCAACAGAGCAAAAAATTTTTTATAACAAGCAAAAAGATGCCCAAATTTTTTTAAATGGTTCAAAAATGCATAGAAAACAAAATTTTGCAGAATTTTTGCTATTTTTCTGTATTTTTGGCGAATTTTTGGTCGATCGTATCGAAAATGGCCTCTGACCCCCCTAGGGGGGGGGG